>JASANA010006857.1:0-12838 GCA_030248095.1 Ptycholaimellus sp. GST1_10
TATGTCCGTATTACTTCGTTCAGTTCATATTGCTGGCAATATTGGGCTGGCGCGAGCGGAGCGCTAACGCCCAGCTCCTCTTATGGAGCGAACCGGCTGGATGCAGGCTTCCGAATGTTTGGCAGGCTGTAGCGCATCCCAGAGTCTTCGGATTGAGCTGAAAATAGGCTTAATCGACGCACTGTAGTCAAGTTGTGGCGGTCTTTTTTTTAAAAACCGCTTTAGAATGTCGTTTGGTCAAGAGTTATACTTAAAAAAACTGTTTCACAAAAGATGTCCTGTGTCCGGGGCGCCCGCCGACCGACCGTCCGTGCCGTCCGTCCAGCAAGTGTTGGGTGATACCGCTGAGTGTCATGGCACCTCTAGTTTGTGCATTTTCCACGTTTTTTTGGTCGAAACATAAGCTTTTTGGGTAGAACTCCATTTTTCTAATGTTTTTTTCTGATTTTTCTGATGTTTTTCTGAAGTTTTTCTAGTGTAATTGGTCAAAAAAGCACCATGTGGGTATTTTTGGATGTAAAACACGATTCTGGTACCCATTTGCTTCTACCTGGTCTCCATGGGCTGGCACCAGGTCGTGGTGAACAAGCAGGTCATCATCAACTTCATCTCGATGCATTTTATAGGCTTTATTTGTCCTGAAAAAGGCAGCTTATAGGTTTTTTGGACGTAGATTACGATTATGGCATCCGTTAGCTTTTACCGTAACTCCATGGGCTTGCACCAGGCCGTGGTGAACAATCAGCTCATCATCAACGTCATCTTGAGGCAATTTTTAGGATTTTTTGACATTAAAAAGGCAACAAATAGGTATTTTTGGACGTAGATTATAATTCTGGTACGCGTTTGCTTCCACCTGTTTCCATAAGTTTGCACCAGGCCGTGGTGAACAAGCAGGTCATCATCAACTTTATCTTGAGGCATTTTATAGGGTTTTTGACCGCGGAGCGGCCCGAAGGGCCGCTCCGCGGTCTATAGAGGTTACTGAACTTTTGTCCTCATATATATATATATATATGTGTGTATGCTGGACATGCTGGGAACGGGCAAATTCTCAACGGATTGGGGCAAACTTTTTTTTTCCCTGAAAGGTAATTCTATTTTAGGAAGATCTGGAGGGGTAGACCCAGAATGTGAGCATTTGAAACATTACTTTTTTGGGTCAAAAGATTTTAAAACTGCAATATAGCGTTTTTGCGCTGTAGCACTTTTAATATTGAGAATTGCACAACAGACTTGAGTTTTTTTGTTTACAAGTCGTATATAACGATTCCAAACATATGCTTACTTTTTGGAATGGTTGCGAAACCACAGACTTACCCTCTTGAGTGACAAAATTTTGCGCATAGCAAAAGCATCAATAATCAGTAGCAGCTGAACGGCTTAATAATTTAACAGAACACTTGAGTTTTTTTGTTCACAAGTCGTATATAATGATTCCAAATATATGCTTACTTTTGAAAATGGTTTAGAAACCAACATTTTCCCTCTTGAGAGACAAACGTTCGCGCACAACAATACGCGTCAATGATCAGTAGCAGCTGAACGGCTGATAATTGAACAGAACACTTGAGTGTTTTGGTTCACAAGTCGTATATACCAATTCCAAATCTGTGTTTACTTTTGAAAATGGTTGAGAAACCATAGACTTTTCCTCTTGAGAGACAAACTTTTGTGCATGACAATAGCATCAATAATTAGTAGCAGTTGAACGGCTGATAATTGAACAGAACACTTGAGTTTTTTTGTTCACAAGTCGTATATCACGATTCCAAATCTGTGCTTACTTTTGAAAATGGTAGAGAAACCACAGACTTTTTTCCCTCCCCGATTGAGTGACAAACTTTTGTGCATGAGAACAGCATCAATAATTAGTAGCAGCTAAATGGCTGATAATTGAACAAAACACTTGAGTTTTTTGTTCACAAGTCATATATAACGACTCCAAATCTGTGCTTACTTTTGAAAATGGTTGAGAAACCACAGAACTAAGTGCTCCGTGGTCACCTATTGCGCTTTGCGCCATACACTTGTTGATTTAGTGGTGACAATGTTCCAATGGTTCTCCAAGTTGAGGTTTATGTCATAGTTGATTCCCAATAGTTTCATGTGATCCACTTTTGCATGAGGCGTTGCAATAGTGAATAAACCAGAGGAGCCTCCACAACTCTTTTTAAACAAGTATATGGCGCAAAGCGCAATAGGTGACCACGGAGCATATTCCGCCTTCCACATTCACATGTAGCAGATGCCAAAAATTGAGGAATGTTTTCATACAAGAGTGAACATTTTCTCTCAAAAGGGTAAGTCTGTGGTTTCTCAGCCAATTTCAAAAGTAAATACAGATTCAGAATTGGTATATATGACTTGTGAATCAAAAAACCAAGTCTTTTGTGCAATTCTCAGCAGTTCAGCTGCTACTGATTATTGATGCTATTGGCATGCATGAAAGTTTGTCACTCAAGATGAAAAGTCTGTGGTTTCTCAACCATTTTCAAAAGTAAGCACAGATTTAAAATCGCTATATACTACTTGTGAACAAAAAAACTCAAGTCTTTTGTTCAATTATCAGCCGTTCAGCTGCTACTGATTATTTATGCTATTGTTGTGCATGAAAGTTTGTCACTCAAGATGAAAAGTCTGTGGTTTCTCAACCATTTTCAAAAGTAAGCATATATTTGGAATTGTTATATACGACTTGTGAACAAAAAAACTCAAGTCTTCTGTTCAATTCTCAGCCGTTCAGCTGCTACTGATTATTGATGCTATTGTTATGCATGAAAGTTTGTCACTCAAGAGGGTAAGTCTGTGGTTTCTCAACCATTTTCAAAAGTAAGCATATATTTGGAATCGTTATATACAACTTGTGAAGAAAAAAACTCAAGTCTTCTGTGCAACTCTCAAGATTAAAGGTGCTACAGCGCAAAAACGCTGTATTGCAGTTTTCAAGCCTTTCTACCCAAAAAAGTAATGTTTCAAATGCTCAAATTCCGGGTCTACCCCTCCAGATCTTCCTAAAATCTTATTACCTTTCAGGAAAAAAACAACAAAACATATATATATATATATATATATATATATATATATACATGAGGACAAAAGTTTAGTAACCTCTATAGACCGGGCCGCGCCGCGGTCAAAAATTTCGCACACCCTAAAAAACGCCCTGAGCCACGCCCTAGAAGGATCTTCATGCAAAATTTAAGCCCATTTCGTTGAAAAGCCAAGGTGTACGGGCTCCATCACCTGATAGTATTTAAGGTTATGCTGATATTCTTCAGGAGCTATGGGGGGCCAGTTAAGCTGGCCCAGACGATAAAACTGGCTCAACAATTTATTAGCCGCTGGGAGGCCGCGGTGGTGGTGGTGGAATTACTATAACCACCGCCGCCACCGCCGCCACTGCCATAGCAGCATCCATAGCCACTAAGAAATCGTCATCGGCCATGACTGTTATTTGCTGACTCTGGTAGTTGATCTATATGTCATATGCACATACGGACTCAGTTTCTGGAATTTTTGCACTATTTTTGATCGCGAAGCAGCCCAAAAAGGTTACAAAACTGTTACCATCACTAAGCGTTAAATTTCTCCATCGATTTAAAAAGCCCCGAGTAAAAATTAAATTTAAATTTTTCAAATTAAATGTTGAAAATTAAGATATGGCTGGATTTAGCACCAAATTGCCTGAAAATTGGTGGGGAAGTCCGCATAAGTGTACTAAATAGATATTACATTAAAAATAGAATATTTTCAGATTAAATTTAAACAATTTTAAATGTTTCAAATTAAATGTTGAAAATTAATATAGCACTGGATTTAGCACCAAATTGCCTGAAAATTGGTGGGGAAGTCCGCATAGGTGTACTAAATAGATATTACATTAAAAATATAACATTTTCAGATTAAATTTAAACAATTTTAAATGTTTCAAATTAAATGTTGAAAATTAAGATAGCACTGGATTTAGCACCAAATTGCCTGAAAATTGGTGGGGAAGTTCGCATAGGTGTACTAAATAGATCTTACATTAAAAATATAACATTTTCAGTTTAAATTTAAATAATTTTAAATGTTTCAAATTAAATGTTGAATATTAAGATAACACTGGATTTAGCACCAAATTGCCTGAAAATTTGTGGGGAAGTCCGCATAGCCAATACACAGTTGACAACCGGAGAAGCCAGGAGAAGCCCTTTTTCAGTAAAAGTAAACCAGTCCGCGATGGTAAAGGAGCTCAATAACCACATATCCACATATAGAAAATTAAGAGGAGGAAAGGAGCGTTGACAACCTAGGAGGAAAATGATTTAGAAGTGTTGAAGACCATAAAAATGGGGTCAAAAGTGGGAAAAGTGGAAAAAAAGTGCAGTGGAGTCTTACAGTGCAGTGGAGTCTAAAAAATAAAGTGGAGTCTTACACAGACGTACACTGCGCTGGCTATTTGGCGAAATGGCTAATTGGGTAAATTGAGCACTCAAGATGTGCTAGAGACATGAAAGAAAGAAAAATTCAGCTAAAAACATGTTTGAGAGGCTATGGCTATGTATACCAAGAATAGCAATAGCAAAACTCAAAAAGCGAGTTAGAGCGCATGGGTGGGCATGGAGGAGAATGGGAAGGTGAAAGAGCAGCCGGTACGTGGCCTGGCAGCGTTCCATGGGCCCAAAAGCCGCCCCTTGGCATTGGGCATCTGGCGCTTGGCGGCCAGCTCCTTGGCCACGTCCATAGCTGTCTCGTCCGCCACACCGCTCGCAACCCCGCCTATAGCCTGGGCAGAGGATGAATATTTGGGAAGTGACTGGGGGCGACTGTGGAGGCATCCCAGATGCGCGATGGAGCAGCGGGCAATGGGGCCGCGCTGGTTGATGATGGCTGTCATCCGCACCACCCCGTGCTTGTCGACGTAGCTGGCAACGACAAGGACAAGATTCCAGAGATGCCGGGCTCCGGGGAAGGACGAGGAGCAGGGTCTAGTGTCGGAGGCGGTGGATGGAGCAGGTGAATGGAGCAAATGAAGCTGACATACTCTGTGACCAAAGTGGCGCCAGAGCCACCTGCTGTCGGCCACCTGCTGTCGGCAGGCCAGGAGGTGGCGGATGGCGGCGCTCAATTGCTCACCCTCGGCCAATGGTTGGTCACGATGGATGCGGGCATGAAGTCGTCTGCACGCGCCGTGAGCGGGTGGCGGTTGACGACAGCCTCAACGCGGCAGGCGAGGGTCTGGAAAGCCTCGTTGGAGAGGCGCCGGTTCCACACGGCCAGCCGGAGGCAGGCCTTGACAACACCTTGGCTAACTTCTTTTTCATATATAACCCGACCGCCCCCTTCGCAGCCTAAGCTTAACCTATCAAGCCCAGATCCCAGGTGGGGCTGAACATGAGGTACCGGGTGCGCCGCGCAAGTTTTGACAAAATTTAGACCTCAATTACTCAGGTCCAAAATAAGTTACATACCTGAAATTTTAACACAACGTACTCCTAAGCTTCCTTAAAGAAACCATAAATTTTTATTAAATTGCGATCATTTCTTCTAGAGTTATAGGCCTTTAAGTGGAGGGCAGCGCAAATTTTGCCAGTTTACCCTGTAATTACAAAATTTGGGGGACACATTTTGGACTGCCATTTCATAGGCCCAAAGAAACAAGGATTGCTCAAATAGAAGACCAACATAAGCTAAAAAGGGAAAATGCTAAGCCTTTGAATGCATTGCTGTTTTTATGGTTGTACATATTTTGCCTAAAATATTGCATATATTGGAGCTAATTTCTGAAAAATTCGCTGATGGACACAACAGCGGTTTTTAGGATTTTTGACAATTACATTAAATTCTATTATGGGCTCCAGAAAAATCCGAGATGCTTCCAAATTTCCATAGTTATTGTTCATACAATTGGCAAATATGTATGTTATTGTGAGCCCATCATGTTTGGCTGGACCTGAGAAATTAGCAAAATACTGTAATTACAGAGTTAACGGGCAAAATTTGGGTTGCCCTCACATAAAGGCCTATAACTCTAGAAGAAATAATTCTAATTTAATAAAAATTTATAGGTTCTTTAAGGAAGCTTAGATGTATAATGTGTTAAAATTTCAAGCATGTAACTTATTTTTATCCTGACTTATTGAGGTCTAAATTTTGTCAAAACTTGCGCGGCGCACCCGGTAAATGATCTTTTGCGCCAGCGGAGTCTCCAAGAATCTCAGGTGGCGGTGGACGCAGCCACAGCCATGGCCCCCTTCAAGGTTCCACCGCCTCGCTCAGCCTGCAGCAGCACCTCCGACAGCAGTTGGCGCTGGGATTCAACGCTGAGGCTGGCTCCAGGAAGACGAGGGCAGTTGAGGAGCTTCTGGAGTTCAGTAGGAGCCGGGCAAGGCGTTCCTGGTCCTGCTCCCTTCCGCCACAACACCGCCAGCCTCACCTCTAACTTAGTCCAAGCCCATGAATGGCCAGCAAGTACCAAATTTGAAGAGAAAGCAAATGCAAAAGAATTTGCAGCAGCGCGGGGTCGAACCCGCCGCACAAGATACATGTAAAAAAGGAATTCTTTCTTTCATTCTTTCATTCCTCTGCCTGCTTCTGTCTGGGAGGGCAGAAAAGGGGCCAACCAGCAGAAGCCAGCTCGGCAAAGGCGGTCTGCATGTTGGCATTGTGCTGGGACAGGCACTGGGCCCGGTGGCTGCGGTGGGTCTCCGGTTGGTCTGCTGGATGGAGGACGAGGACGCCGCAGAGGTCTCAGGGCAGTGAAGGGACAGGCGACCTCGCACACCTAGCACTCTCCGTGCATCGTCTACGGGCACGTTTTGGTCTGCAACGCTCTTCGTGACAGGGAACTCTATTTGAACTAAACTGGTGAGCAATAAGTTTCTGTGTGAGAATCTCTGTCATGCAGCATTCTATGACGGACCATATGATATCAAGTGAATAGATAGTACCTTTGGTGGTGGCCTTTTTGCTCTCCTGTCCGCGGATACCTAGCAGAGGCGTAGGAGGAGAGGCATGCTTGGGCACAAACTCAGGAGTTTCAACACGCAGCTGAGATTGGCCCGCGGCAAATGACGCAGCTGGGGCAATGTAGCAGGAATTCGCGGCGGCCGCTCTAGCTCCACCTTCCGCATTCCCAAACCTCTGCTCCATGGATCCAGCCTTCTTCGGCTGGATGTGATCGTAGCTGGAAAGTTGGGAGGTGTGAAGGTATAATAGCGGGAAGGATGGTGGGAAGAGACCAACAAAGGGCCCCGTGGGTGCAGCTGCAGGCCAGGTAGTAGCGGCACACGCTCTCTGACTTGGTGTTCCGGCTGTGCGCAAACTGACAGGCCGCGCCTTTGTTGCACGCACCGCTCAGGTAGCATCTAACCAACTTTACTGCCGCCATCCATGGACGCCAGCTAATGGAGGAAATGAAGCCTAGGCTTTTGAATTAGCTGCATTTGAGCTTCCAAAGACCTACGTTTTCGTTTCCGACAAGCAAGCCTGGCCGAACTTCCCAAAGCTTCTGCTCCAGACATTGCGATGAGCTGGATTTTGATCAGCCGTTGAATGATTTACGAAATACATTAAATGCAGTTTAATGTTTAATCGTCATTTTGTTCTTTTCTTGGATGCGGTGGAGGTGAAGAAATAATCTTTTACTGAATATGCAATAGAGCCTGAAAACGCAAGCATGATATATGATAGTAGACAGTGCCCAGGGCAAGATGAGCAGAGATGAGAGGCGGATAAAAATGATCACTTTGCGCCGCAATAACCATGCAGCCGGAATGCAAAATGCTCCAATTTAAGAAATATCAAATAAAACGCAAATAGAAGCAAACATCGCAGCCTGCTCTCTTAAAAGGTTATACAGCAGCATAATGCGCTAAATCGCGCCCCCACCCCTTCCTTCGCTCAAGGCACATTGCAAAGGTCAGGTTAGCCGATTGAGACGCAGAGCAAGGCAAACAATTTGAGCAATATCTCCACACTCTGGAACAGCCTACTAGATAACGGGGCAGCGTCAAAAAAGCAGCGAGCGTACTACTCTATGAGAAAAGAAGCGTGTTGACTGATAATAGTCGGTGGAGAAGAGAGAGTTGAATGTAGGCAATGCAAGTGAAAGAGTGAGTGGGCGTGTAAGTGTAGGCGGATGATTGCTGGTCGGAGTGTGGAGGTAGGGAGATGGTGGGCGAGGCAAGCGGTGGGAAGCTTTCCAGGCAGTTGAGGACGGACGGGGACGGCCTGGGGATTTTTCCCCGTGCTCTGTCGACTCCGCCGCCTCTTCCACCTCCTACTCTCTCTCCACCTCTGCCTGCGATTCGACTCACTCGATGGACCAATATAATTGTCTTTTCCTATCATTATTCCAATATCCTGTTTTCGGGTGAAACTGGAGAAAGCGGGGCGGTGGACGCTTGAAGGGGGCCGTGGCTGTGGTCTGCATCCACAGCCACCTGAGATTCTCAGAGACTCAGCTGGCGCCAAAGATAATCTTCCACATGTTATGCGGTGAACAAGCCTAAATCTCAAGGTTTCGATCCAAAGCCCAAATAATGGTCCAAAGCCACCACCTCGGCGGACCTTCGTGCAAAAGTTCACCTGATTTCACTGGACACTTAGTGATTCATTGGGTGAGGAAGGTTGGTTTTGTTTCTTTCAGTAAAGACAGGTTTCGCCAACTCGACACTGTCCCAGCAGCAACGGGCCCCTTTCTGTGAGTACCACCCGTTCTATAGCGGCGGCACTCCCAAGCTCCCCACAATCACCAGTGGCAGATGGCTTCTTGGCCTGCCTTTTCTATCGTCATCCTCGGCGCCCTTTACTTTTACTTCCGCAAGCGGTAAACTGCCTTGTGCCTCAGAATTGATGAATGGCAGGTAAAAGGGAATTTTGCTTTTCGTTTTGTCTTCTGTTGATAAGGTTTTCACTATGTCTTGTCTCAGATGACACCTGGAGAGGATACAGGAAGCTAGCGCAGTGCAGATGGGATAGCTGCATGCTTGGTATTATCTTTCTAGAGTTTTGAGAGGGAGGTTGGAAGAAAGCTGGCTACAGTAGGAGTTGGGTGTGCAATGATCTGGGGAAATCTGCTCTGACAGAGTGGCCCCGGAAATCGCCTCCTTTTCGCCATCTTAACGCCGCATCCCCTAAGGATTCACACACCCCCTTAAATTCTCCCCCTCCACCCATTCAACCCTGTGATAGATTTGCATCGCTTTCAATTTCTACCTGTTAGCTCCCGGGCCTCCGCATTCATTCCCCCGCAGCCAAGGTCACTCGCCGATATTGAGTGGGTGAGGGGAAGAGGCTGTGGGGGGGCGGCTAAAGGGCAAATGGAATTCGGGGATGATGGAAGCCCTTGTCAGGCCCACTGATTGGCTCTACTCCCCGTTTCACTCACGCGGAAGCGAATGATTAATGCCAGTTTGCCACCACTCAAACGATGCATCCCTCCACCAAAAGACCGCGCACAGGAACATCCGCTTTTCGCCAAAGCCGCTTTTCCCTTTTGTCGCGCCCCCCATCCCCTCCTCTGCCCCGGAACCACTAACCGCCGGCTTACCCCACTATCCTCCTCTTCCAAGCCCAGTCTACTGTTCGACTGAACCAAGCTCTCACATTCCCTCCCTGAAAATGAGACAAGAGCCACTTACCGCTGCGGAACAGCGAAATGGCTAACGAGCAAATGTTAGAGGGTCGAAGAGAGCAAGCGGTGGGCAGGGCAAGGAGAGTGGAAGCAGACTGGACGACGACGATCCACACTCATCCCCTTCACCCTCCTCTCCCCCACTCTTCCCTCCCGAGGATTGGAACAGATGTGTCGATGCTGAATGAGCTCACGCCGCCCGATTTTCTCCTCCAATTTTTATCTTCATTGTCTTTGCTCAACATCAAAGTCAGCATCAGTCGAGCCTCGCACCCCGAAGGGATTGAACCCACGCCTTTTGGATAGATGTCAGCACTGATAGTCCGACGCTCTATCCACTTGGCCACTTAGCTCCCTCTTTTGCACTTGCAGCTCTGGAGTGGGTCAGCTTGCTGGTTGGCCAGATTCTATCCACGCCCCTTCACCCCCACCCCCTTTCCCTGCCCTCCTCCCAAAAATCCACTCTATAGGCGGATGGCTTGGTGGGGATAAAGGGAAGCGCTAAATGGGGGAAGGGCTTGCAACTGGGTCCTTGATTAGAGCCTGTCTGTCAAGTGCTTGGCCTTGACTCAGCCGCTCATTTGCATGCTGACCGAAGGATCAGCTTCTTTCAGCTTTTGCTGGCTGCTCTGTCAGCTGCTAGATCCTATTTGCATCCTTTTCATGCTTCAATAATTTGTAAGCATATTTATTAATGTTGTGTAAGGGTCACAAGTTTGTACAAGTGTCAAATCATTGAAGAAATCGTCACGGCTTAAAACTTTGCTTAATTATTTGTGCTTCTCTTATGACGTTGGTCCAAAATTCGGGCTTGAGAATTAAAAAAAACTTAAACCTTGAAAAAATTGGAAAAAAAACCAAAACTTGGCTTGAAAATTATCAAAGTTTTTGAAAGGATCTTGAACGAAGGCAGTTAACTGCCTAAAAAACGCAATTCAATTGAGATGGAAAAGCATAAATACATCGTCGCATAAAACTATAGTACATATTTGAAATCCTCTTTGAGCAGCATGATGAGACGAGCAATTCTACCCACCATCTGCGGAGTGTGCAGCCACATATGCTCTGGATGGGATTTTAATTTCGCCAACCCTCCTACAAATATGAGAGTTGACATGCCTTGTTGAGATTGTTCAAATATGAGATTGTTAGTTCCAAACTGAACAAGATGATTTGGTGCTTTTTCCTGCCTAGAAGGTAGGAAAAGATGAACATCTCTTCAGCTTCATGCTTTAATGCTCTTCAGGAAGGAGCGATTCTTGAGCTGTGTTCGGCTGATATTCTTAGGCGCGCTATGCTTCTTCTTGGAAGAGCGAACTGTTTCCTATATGCCAACTCTCAGACCCCAACCATCAACCGACGAATGGTACATGGAGCGGGTTCACTTCATATCCTTAGTTTGTCACCCCTTCTCTCCGATTCCACCCAAGATTCAGCTTCTAATGCCATGGGAGCTAGAGATAGCGGGCATCAAGGCGCACAAGATCCCCGACCTCAGCCAACCGCGTCAGCGTCCAGGAGAAATGTGGACCGGCTTTCCCATTTTCACTCCCTAGGCCAACCAAACGCTTCAAAAATGGTCCATCACTCTGGTCGCAAGGTTAGACGGATCTAAGAACGAGCTTCTTTACAAGAGGGGAAGAAGTTGAAGTGATCACATTTCACTGGACAGAAGTCTGCCGGACTACCGCTTGGCAGAGTGTAAAAGTAAAAGTGTCGAGTATCCGAAGAGTATAAACATCTTTTTCGCAGAGCCTTGGTCCCCGCTGCTGAGAACTGTTCACGCTGTCAGCTGCTGACAAGGCTTATGAACAAAAAGCACCATGGAATATATCAATTTGGATTACAATAGGTGTTCTAGTAATGGATGGCATTCTATGTGTGGCAATATTGGGCTGGCGCGAGCGGAGCGCTAACGCCCAGCTCCTCTTATCGAGCAAACCAGCTAAATGCAGGTTTCCGAATGTTTGGCAGGCTGTAGCGCATCCCAGAGTCTTCGGATTGAGCTGAAAATAGGCTTAATCGACGCACTGTAGTCAAGTTGTGGCGGTCTTTTTTTTAAAAACCGTTTTAGATGTCTTTGGTCAAGAGTTATTCTTAAAAAAACTGTTTCACAAAAGATGTCCTGTGTCCGGGCGCCCACCGACCGACCGTCCGTCCGTCCGTCCAGCAAGTGTTGGGTGATACCGCTGAGTGTCATGGCACCTCTAGTTTGTGCATTTTCCACGTTTTTTTGGTCGAAACATAAGCTTTTTGGGTAGAACTCCATTTTTCTAGTTTTTTCTGATTTTTCTGATGTTTTTCTGAAGTTTTTCTAGTGTAATTGGTCAAAAAAGCACCATGTGGGTATTTTTGGATGTAAAACACGATTCTGGTACCCATTTGCTTCTACCTGGTCTCCATGGGCTGGCACCAGGTCGTGGTGAACAAGCAGGTCATCATCAACTTCATCTCGATGCATTTTATAGGCTTTATTTGTCCTGAAAAAGGCAGCTTATAGGTTTTTTCAACGTTAAGGATACGATTATGGCATCCGTTAGCTTTTACCGTAACTCCATGGGCTTGCACCAGCCGTGACTGAACAATCAGCTCATCATCAACTTCATCTTGAGGCAATTTTTAGGATTTTTTGACCTAAAAAGGCAACAAAATAGGTATTTTTGGTCCTAAGATTATCAGTTCTGGTACGCGTTTGCTTCCACCTGTTTCCATAAGTTTGCACCAGGCCGTGGTGAACAAGCAGGTCATCATCATATTTTATCTTTGAGGCATTTTATAGGGTTTTTGACCGCGGAGCGGCCCGAAGGCCGCTCCGCGGTACTATAGAGGTTACTGAACTTTTGTCCTCATATATATATGTGTGTATCTGGAAATGCTGGGAACGGGCAAGAATATCTCAGACGGATGGGGGGCAAAACTTTTCCTCGAAAGCTAATTTTATTTTAGGAAGATCTGGAGGAGTAGACCCAGAATTTGAGCACTTGAAACTTTACTTTTTGGGTAGAAAGACTTGAAAACTGCAATATAGCGTTTTTGCGCTTGTCAGCGACCTTTTAATATTGAGAATTGCACAGAAAGACTTGAGTTTTTTTGTTTACAAGTCTGTCTGTGACAATTCCGGACATCTGTTTACTTTTTGAAAATGGTTGAGAAACCAGAGACTTACCCCTCTTGAGTGACAAAGTTTCATGCATAACAATAGCATCAATAATCAGT
>JASANA010006858.1:0-86324 GCA_030248095.1 Ptycholaimellus sp. GST1_10
CCTAGAGCCCATTAATATCCTTAGAGAACCCTAGTGAGTGAAGGGTGGATAGAGGGAGAGGGGCTAACATCACTTGGACGAATTCGCCGAACTCGTTCTTGCGGGTGGTGGAGACCCATTTGTTGCCCATCATCACGCTGCAGGTGGGCAGGCCCCAGTTGCCCTCCGTGGTGTCGTAGCCGCCCAGCACTTGCAGCACCCAGTCCTGGCCGAGCTGGATGGTCTTGGAGACCAGCGTTCGGACGGGGGTGACGCTGGCGTTGGGCTGATAATAGACAGAGCATTAAGAGGGGGGAAGAGGTAGAAGAGGATGAGAGGGTTTCTTACGTCCTTGTACTTGAGGAGCTGCTGGTTCATGGAGTAGGACCAGGTCACCGACTTGGTCAGATCGTGCTCCTTGTGGAACTTGTTGAGGGCGGCGGCGGCGCGGATGATGCTCTCCGCGTTGAGCTCGTCCCCGTCCGAGTCCGTGTCCTCCGTCTCACTGACCGCCTCCTTATCCAGGACCGGTGGCGGGGCGAGGGCTCAAGTTCAATGGGTCTAAATTGCAGGGATCGGTTGGAGGAGGGAGCGGGGGAGGTGTACTGCTCATCGTCCTACTCGCCCTGTGCCTGCTTCGAAAGCGTCGCCGCTCTCAAAGGTTGGTGAAAGTGGAGTACCAGAAATGGATACTAATGAGTGAAAAAATTTCAGGCAACAAATAACTCTATCGATGAATGAGTTGATGGAGAACCATCGAGCCCAGAATGAAGACCTGGAGGCGGGAGAGATTGGGGCCGGTGGTGAGGGTGGGTTGGAAGGAGTTGAGGACGGGAATGGGGCGGGCGGTTACATTGACGATGAATGGGGTGGTGTACTGCTAGAGGAGGGGGGAAAAGGGGACGCCTCAACCCCCGGGGGGACAAACCAAAGGGGGGGGGGGAGGGGGAGGGGGGGGGGGACCCCCGCCGCCCGCCGGGGGGAGGAGGGAGGAGGAAGGGGAGAGAGGGTTTGAGGAAGGGCGTGCGGGCACCAGTGGGCAGGGAGCGGGGAGTGCGGGAAGCAGTGGGCAGTCGGGGTCCAAGGGCTGGGGAAAGAAGGGAAAGTTTGGGAAAATTTTTAAGCGTAAGTAGCTACTCTTCTGTTTTTTAAAAATCTCTTCTTTTTGACATTTGTTTATGCTAGAAAATATCTTGTCCAAGTGATCATTTTTTGGAATTTGAATAAATTTCAAATACGAATAGAACAAAACGGCTAATTGCAAAGCGAGAAGATATTGGAAGAAAAGAGGATGGAGACTAACACTTGGTGGGCGGCTTCTTCGCCTTCTTGACGGTGGGCTTGCGGCTGCTCTGCGACTGGCTCAGCTCCTCCTGCTCCTCGTTGGTGTCTTCGGTGGGGGCGGACGTGGGGATGGTCATGCGAGCCGATTTCTTTCCTCTGCTCTGCTAGGGTCAAGTTTTAACTCAGTAAAACAGAAAAAACTATACCACTCTTTAGTTTATTATTTCCCACAATAATGGGAAAAGAAAATTGGACCACTTGGGATGAGGGGGGTGGCATGTCGTCGTTGGGCACTTGGCTAGCATCTAGGGAATCTTGGTACTCCTGAATGATTTCTTCTTCTTCTTCAGTTGCAGCACGCTTAAGACCAGTAGTTACATCCTCCATTGTTGTACGGGTTCGTGCCATGGCCGCCTAGCTTAAGCTGGGAGAAGTTGAGTTGGGGTAGGGGATTGTGAGATTCACTCGTAGAAGCCCCCTCTTTTTATACCTAACCCCCCAGCCTTGTATTGGTTGACGAAATGATAAGGGTGCACTGGGTGTCATAGAGTCTGCAGACAGTCGACTGGTCGGATTAATTTTGTTGGGTGTCCTGTGTGGGCGGAGCTATTGACTGCAGGCTGTTGGCTGTCCAGGGAACTCGTTATCAGGAAGTAAGAAGGTAGGGTGCAAGGTGGGTGGGCGAGATAAGAGTCTGGGTCAGGTTGTGTTTGCGGAGGACAGGGTGGTGGGTGATGGAAGGGAGGGTGTTGCTTGAGAAGAGCAAGTGATCCAGTCCTGGCACAGGGGTAGGCGCGTCTAGTGCGACCTCCCCTTCCCTCCCTTCCCTCCCTTCCCTTCCCTGTCCCCTGGCGTCTGTCTTCACCGCCAACACCAGAAGCAGCCGCAAAATAATGGATCTAGCGTGAGCCGACGACTCCATCAACTACGAATCACGCTCTCCCTCTGTTAGCCCCCTCCTCTCGCTTTTTGCTAACACCTTCAGCCATCATTTTCTTCAAGTAGGTGGATATGAAGGTGCATTGTAGTGAGGTGTGATTGAAGATAATCGGAGGCGCGCGACGCTGGAGAAGATCAGCTTCGCTACCCATCATTTTGCCCTGGATGGGCAAAAAGAAGGGCACGGCTTCGGTGATCTCTTCGACATCAACAAACCACCTCAGGTCTTTTCAAACCCTCTTCTTCCTCTTTCCTGTTCTGCAGTTGAGAGATTGGCTGGTCCAACAGAGTCCGAGGAGAATGACCTCGTGAGTCTCACCGAGATGAACCGTCAAGAAAGTTCCGACAGCCTCTACCGCTGGTCAACACACCCTCTCAGTCCTGGCAAACGGGGTAGGCGCGACTGGTGCGACCTCCCCTTGCCTTCCCTCTCCCTCCTCCTCCTCCTTCCCTCCCCTCTCGATGCTCCCCACCAGGAATGTCGACAGCTACGAATCGACTTCATCCACCCTCATCGAGTTCATCCTCCGCCACCCTCGGTTAGACAAGCTTTTGCATTTGCGGCATGTAGATAATGAATGAAGAGGGTGAATGATTGGAGGAGATGTTAGGCGAGAGCCTAGGTGATATTTTGGGACGCGAGTAAACCTACACGAGAACGTGTGGGACTGCTTCCACCTCTACCTTCCCTCTCCTCCCTCCCTCATTCACTCACTCCCATCCCCGCCCAACTTGGAGGCCTAGCAGGCTGTCTCTTCTACCTGCTCCTCAGCGAACGCTACCCGACAACGTTTTCACCCTGTGGTTTCTGCTTCCTTACTGCAACTACCAGTGTGGTTTCTGCTTCCATACGCCCTGTCTTTTGTGTTCAACTTACTCTACATGGAGATAGACGTGACTAGTGCGACCTTCTCTTTCATCCCTCTCTCCTCCTCTTCACCCTCTTCGGATACGGCAAAATTTAAAACCTACTAGCTACCCTATAGGACCCTTCACCATCTTTGGATACGCCCAAACTTTAAAGCTGATCCTTTTACATCCTTCATTTTCTCTGTCAACTATCTGAAAAAACAGCTAGCGCGATAGAAGTGTATGAGATCTCTGATTCCATTGCATATTCCTTGCGAGAAAATGTGGTATTCTGTGATTGGATGGCATTTGGCTCAAAAGATAAATGACTTCCGAGTGGAATAGAAGGTGGCTGAAGGTTAGGGAGAAAATGTGGTATTCTGGGATGGTGAGACAAGTAGAAGGAGGGGCGTGGCATGCGAAAGTGCTACTCGGAGGGTTGATGTGGTTGGATGGACGTGAAGAAGGATCAGGGAAGGGTGTGGAGCTGCAGTACTCCCCACTCACAGAGCGTTTGCACTGTGAGCGGGTCTCTTTCAGGACTTTCAGGTATTGGTTGGACAGGTCGTCCTCCAGTAGTCAGTCCTAATTTTTGAAAGGCCCTAGTGCGACGGCATTAGGGCCAAAGAAGGTGGCTGAAGGGCGTAGGATGGGGAATTCTTCTACTCGGGAGCTTTATGTGGCAGAGGGGGCACTAGGCTGCGTTTGAGAGACCTTCGTCCAACCCCCCCTCGCCCTGTTGGTTTACATGCCTTTTCAGGGTTTGCAGATAGGGGCGTCCTCCATCCCAACCTCCACGGCCCCGCCCTCTAAGGCCGGCCGTGAAATTTTGAATGCTCCACTGCCTTCGCAGTGGGGCCACATCCCTTCTGTCAATTATCAACGATCGTAAAATATAATTTTGAAATGTGGAAGTTACTTTTCAAAAAGTCGGTTCGCTCGTCTCAAAATCATTGTTATCGTTAAAACACATTTAAAATTATTAAACATAGACCGGAAAAAAGAACAAAAAAATAAAAAAAAGTGCAAAAAATATCGGGCCCGAGAGGCTTCGATCCTCTGACCTCAGGGGCCGTGGTCCAAGATGTAGCACAATATTTTGGCACAATACTATGGCACATGTGGCACACGACCGTGTTCCTGATGCTCTAACCGACTGAGCTACGCGCCCGCCTGACAGCTGTCTATTACGCATGCACCCTATTCAAACACCAGCCAAACCTTAACCATTGGCGCTTAAAGATGACCTTTTCGGTAAGTTTTAGCGACTAGTTTCTTAGTAATTAGTTGAATCATAATACAACAAATATTGAACGCAGCAGAATGCAGTAGAAATCAGCAAAGTATGGCTAGATTTTTGCTGGAAGAAGGAATGAGAGTGTGAAAGCAAATTCACAGGCCATCGTCGTCTTGTGCTTGTAGACGTTTTCGTGAAGGTGAATGTGAACACATCGCTCCGTCGTAAACGGGGGTGTTGGATGTGCTTCCCATAGGCAAAGTCCCTGCACCCCTTCTCTCTTCCATATGGCAAAAAAGGGTGAGTCGTAAACCTGTTTTTGGTGTGCCGATAGCTCTTGAATCCCGGCGTTGAGAGAACGAGCAGAAGAATGATGAAATAGGTTGAAGGGAGTGTGGCTAGGTTGGGTGTTCAGGGCGGGGATGGGAAGAAGGTTGGTAGAGGGAGGAGAAGAGGTCGCAAAAGCCGCGCCTACCTCTCACACACACACACTGACACTCGCCCACCTAGCCTACCTACCTACTCGCACATTCCCCATCCACCCACTCTCTTATCACTCACACAACCACCCACCTTCTTCATACCCGGTGAAGGAGGACAGGGTGAAAAGGGGAGTAGATGTGTTGAAGGTGGGTAGGTAGGTAGAGAGGTAAGGTCGGAGACTGGGAAAGGGTGTTTACAGTGCGATAGGAAAAAGCAAACAGTGGTGAGAGTGAAAATGGAGGATTCTTCATAAACGGATTGAGATAGGCATGGCTGTTATGTCCTTCTCTTTCCGATGGCTTGAACAAAAGACAAGCAGAACTTGAAAACATGAAAAAATTGAACACCAGTGTGGTTTCTGTTTCCATACGGCAAAATCTGGAACCCTCCATACAGCAATGCTGGTTCTTTCGATTTTTCCGTCAGTTCAATTATAGGGCTTTAGGATAAATTTTCAATCTAGGAATGGAGAAAATCAACTTTTGGAACTCCAGTGTGATTTCTGCTTCCATACGGGAAAAACCGCCCTCAACGCAGAAATGCTGGTTCTTTTGATTTTTCCTTCAGTTCAATTATAGGGATTTAGGATAAATTTTCAATCTAGGAATAGAGAAAATCAACTTTGCTGGACAGCCGCCTTTTCGCGAGCAGAAAAAAACTGAGGGTTACGACTACGTAGCTATATTCAACGAAATCAACTGCACTAGATTCATCAATCAATCATTTTGATGAAAAAATATTTTTGCTGATGTTTTTATGTCGATTGGTTTTGAGTTTAGTGTGATTAATTTCAACATTGGGATCGGTTTTGATGTTATTGACATGAAGAACATGGCGGACGAAAGATGGATCACGGAATGAAGGTAGGCAGTAGACAAGGTAGGGAGTGCCCCTACAAAAGGTAGGGGGGTAAAGAAAACCGTATCTTAAAGTTGGCACTCTCCCAGTGATGTTTATCCGAAAACTGCAAACCGTACCTTACAGTTCACTGCTATATACGGTTTGCAGTTTGCGGATAAACATCACTGGGAGAGTGCCAACTTTAAGATACGGTTTTCTTTACCCCCCTACCTTTTGTAGGGGCACTCGGATTGACTATCTATCTACTACTTTTGCTTCTTTGAAGTTACTTTCATTACCTCTCGAGGCATGATAGAGAAAAAAAGGGTAGCCTTGGCCAGGAAGATGTCTCCGGCGACCACAACTGTTCCCTGCCCGGAGACGTTGCGGACAACGAGGACGGTGTCCTGGGTGGTGTGGCCTGGCTTTTGGTACAGCTGCAGATTGGGGTCGCCCAACGGCCGAACTTCACCGCCGTCCACGAATGCGTTGTTCAGCAGACTGCCAAACTCTTGCTGTAAGACCATCTAGGCTAGACACAATGACAAACCTCAAGCCTAATCAACGCATTGACAGCATCGAAATGGATTCAGGACCAAGGTTGAATTTGAAACACCCAAAAGCTGGGTAGTTGAAGCAGCAGAGCAAAGGGTGGCCAAACTCAGCGCCGATTTCCACCAGGGTGTCGAAGTTGGTGGGGGCGTCAGAGAAGAGGTCCATGTTGGCGGTGTGATCCAGGTGCCCATGCGACAGCGCCAGATAATCAATGTCCTCAGGGTACAGGCCGGCCTGCTCCTCCAAGGCCTTCAGCAGCGGCAGTCGATCGCTCATCATGCCGGTGTCAAAAAGGTAGTTCCGCCCACTGCTCTGGATCAGAGTCGTTGCGCCTTGAGTCCTCTGAAAGCAAAGTGTGTGAGGATGAAGATGGAGGCAAGAGAGAGCCTAGCCAGGAGGCCGCGAGGGGAGAAGGTGGCGGCGCCTTCCACCAGCGCCGTCCACGAGGGCTGGAAGAAGGGGATGGCCTGGGCGGGGGCGCAGCGGAGTCCTCCCACAGCAGCGCTGCGGAAGCCCATTCACTGGGACGCAGTCCGAGTCCACCTCGCAGGCGACGCCGGTCAATGTGGGCTGCAATTGTAAGTGGTGGAAGTTGAGGGCAAATGTATCATTTCCTAGACGACTATTTGTTCAAGCTGAGAGGCACTAGCTCATGTCTGAAATCTCCTTCAGAGCAAGGCAGATGAGTAACCTGACTGGCGAGAGTGGGGCAGGCGCCGCGGTTGACGACGGAACTGGTGCTAGGGCGACAGTAGCGCAGCGTTTGCTGGGCTCGACTGTTCACACAGCTCTGGCCTGCCGGGCGCGGGTTGGTGCTGTCGCAGTGCAGCGCCGTGGCACTCTGCCAGGCTGGCCCAATAGGGCTCGTTTTTACTCGTTTGATGCGAACGCGATCCAATTCGCACGGATTGCAACACGAACGACATGTGAAGAATTGCAGCGATGCGAAGCTCGTTGTACACCCCCCTGGCCGCCCGACGTGGGCAGATCTTTGCACCTGCTCTCAGACCCGTTTCCCCTGTCCTCCACCCCCACCTCTCACCAACCTTCTCCTCTTCTTCACTCTCTCAAAACTCCTCCTTTCCTGTACCATCTGTGGAAAATGGAGAAGAGATTGTCAAATGTTTAAGCTGCTAAGCAGTGCGCATGGCACAGCTTTATGGTCAGCAGAGGTGGTTCAAGTTTGAGTACTTCCAAAAGAAGGTCTCATTCTTCATCCCCTCTGTTTCCTCTGCTCTGGGACAGCACGACTTCGCTGCGCCACTCTGACAGGCGGTCAACTAAGCATCCATTTCCTCTTTTGAGAGGCTATGGACTTAGCCAGCCCCTGCCACTGTCCGGACAAGGAAACACCGTCGACCTTCAGCTATGCTGCAGCCTTCCTCTTCTCTCCTCCAACTTGCACAACGCGTGTACAGAAGGAGGCAGAAAAGATAGGCAGCAATTAGGTGGAAAGCCTTCCCTTGTTTACCCTTGGGTGCAAGGAAGCAGGCTTCCACGATTCCTCCAGTGCCTACTAATGCAATCGACGGCATCATGAGCACTGGAAGGAATGCAAAGGTGTGCTGAGGCCACCTTTCGGAGCGGACGACTTCTACCCCTGCCTTCAGGAGCCGTCCCTGCACTGCCCCTCTTCCTGCGTGGAGACGGCAGCCAAGCACCCTTCCTAAGCCAGCCGAGCAAGGAAGGGCATCTGCGGCTGGATGGAGCCAAGTTCAGCCGCAGCCCAATGCGGCCACTGCCGCATGCTGGCAGGGCAGAGAGCCTCATTTACCAACCTGCGGGTGTAAAGAGAGAACTCTGCTCTGTTAGTCCTCAGCTCTTAGAAATGCATCCGACTGCATTTTGAGAGCTGCAGGAAACTGGCTGGCAGCCAAGGCTGCCAAACTGCCTGCCCCCCCCAGCCCTGGAAATGCATCCGACAGCATTAGAGGGCTGGAAGAGAGACTGGGCGAGCTATCCAAGCCGCCACAGACTTGGGTGTGCCTGAAAGGCCACCACGTGGGCTACCTCCAACCGAGAGGAGCCAGGGACTGGCCATGACCAGCTCCCTCCCATGAAAAACCCTGCGCTTCCTGGAGTCCTGCCTTCATCCGCGGAAATCGAAATCCCCTGGTGAACATGTACTGGCCAGTTTCTTCACCAGACCCTGCGTTGCGATGGCATCAGGGAAGGACAGGGGAATCCCAGAGCTCTATCGCGATGGCCTTATCTCTGGGATCCTAGTACCAGCCTCGAGCAAGCTGGCGCAAGCAGAAGTAGGAAGCCAGGTACTAGCAGCTACCGGAATCACGAGGAACCGACATCAACTACAGCCTCATCACCATGAACCAGGACCAGTTTTGGAGCGCTCTTTGTCTTCACGACAACCTACAAGGACCCCCCTTCAAGGACACCAGTGGAGCCATCTGCCTCTCTATCACGCGACTTCCACATCCGGCCTCCTCAAGGATGCCTGCAACACTGCAACACGCCACACACACACTCCCCCTCTCCTCTACCCTCCCCCTTCATTCCGGTTCCTGGAGCAAGCACTGATGCGATGATCGCCACTGCCTGCGCCCCTCCCCCCCCCCTCCCCCCCTCTCTACACCCCACCCCTCCCATCAGCCCCCAACTTCAACACTACACATCTGCCCCTCCATCCCACACCCACGCGTCCACTACTGGAACCCCAGCAATGATGAACGACCTTTGTGACAGACATTGCGGGCGCGCCAGCTGCCGCGCAAGACGGATCAGCGCCATCTGATACCGGAGCGGACTCAATCATCCGCAGGGGGCGCGCCAAAGCGCCCAAAAGCCAGACCCAGTGACCTCACCGAAGGCAGTGGGATCCATGCGGGGGCCTGTCCAGCCCATGTTCTACCGGCCCTCTCAAGGCATAGAAACCTGCTCAAGCCAAGACACAGGACACCTCTGCCGGCCGTTGAGCCGCAGTACAGTGTAACAGGACACTACTCCCAAGGGACATCGTGGATGTCATCTGCCACAACCGATGGCTTCTTCCCGGCTACATGGAGCCAAGGATCCCGACTTCCAGAACAGTGGGATGATGCGCTACACCAGCGCAAACTGCAGCAGAACAGTGCACTTCGACACCGAGAACTTCAACGGCACAAACTCTGCGATGGACTTCACTGCAACTCTGCCCTCCCCTGCAATGTAGTCAGTACTGACTGATGCATTGGCTGCGGGACCTGGCAGACTCATCCAGGACGTCCATCGATCAACAGCGATCATTTCTTCCTCTTCTTCTTCTTCCCTTCCTCTACTCCTCTCCAGTCAAGGGACAACAGGCCTGACAAGCCCAGCCGACTACAGCCACTTCATCGCTGCCGCCGCTGGCCTCCTACAGCTACTGCTGTGGGCCTCCAGCCCACCGCCGCGCTCTGGACTACGTTGCCGCCGCCGCTGGCCTCCTACAGCTACTGCTGTGGGCCTCCAGCCCGCTGCCACGCTCTGGACTACATCGCCGCCGCCGCTGGCCTCCTACAGCTACTGCTGTGGGCCTCCAGCCTGCCGCCGCGCTCTGGACTTCGTCGCCGCTGCCGCTGGCCTCCTACAGCTACTGCTGTGGGCCTCCAGCCCGCCGCCGCACTCTGGACTTCGTTGCCGCCGCCGCTGGCCTCCTACAGCTACTGCTGTGGGCCTCCAGCCCGCTGCCGCGCTCTAGACTTCGTCGCCGCCGCCGCTGGCCTCCTACAGCTACTGCTGTGGGCCTCCAGCCTGCCGCCGCGCTCTGGACTTCATCGCCGCCGCCGCTGGCCTCCTACAGCTACTGCTGTGGGCCTCCAGCCCGCCGCCGCACTCTGGACTTCGTCGCCGCCGCCGCTGGCCTCCTACAGCTACTGCTGTGGGCCTCCAGCCTGCCGCCGCGCTCTGGACTTCGTCGCCGCCGCCGCTGGCCTCCTACAGCTACTGCTGTGGGCCTCCAGCCTGCCGCCGCACTCTGGACTTCATCGCCGCCACCGCTGGCCTCCTACAGCTACTGCTGTGGACCTCCAGCCCGCCGCCGCGCTCTGGACTTCGTCGCAGCCGCCGCTGGCCTCCAACAGCTACTGCTGTGGGCCTCCAGCCTGCCGCCACGCTCTGGACTTCGTTGCCGCCGCCGCTGGCCTCCTACAGCTACTGTTGTAGGCCTTCAGCCAGCCAACGCGCTCTGGACCACTCTTCCAGCACCACCAGCCAGAGAAGAATGATGGGAATTCAGCTGACCTTCTGGCCTGCCTTCGCTGCCCAGCCTTGTGCCTCAAGCCTACCGCTGTCGCCGCATGGCCTCGTGCCCTCTGGTCCCACTTCCATCACTTCCCATCATCTCAACTTCCATCCACTGCTGCCTGGCCTTGGACCATTTGAGCCCGCCATTGCCGCCCAGCCTTGTGCCTTCTGGCCATCCGCTGTCGCCGCCCGGCCCCGCGCCTTCTGGTCCCACTACCATTGCCACACAGCTCCTATCTACACTCCTTTGCCTTCTTTCCTGCCATCTGCCGAGCATGAAGGGGAGCATGGAGTGATGGGAGGACAGCTGGAAGAACTACGCGAATCTGACCAACTTCTTCCTCTAGCCCGACTTCATGGACACCTGAGAAGATTGCATCTGCTTCGACAACAGATTCAGTGACCTGGGCAACTACACTCAACTGCTGCCAGTCACCTTCAATCCCTCTCTCTCTCCTGCCCTCCACTCCCCCCTTTCTACTCTTAACCAAGATGGAAAGAGGAAGGAAGGGAATGAGTGGATGGAGAGAAGAAGAGGTGAACCTGAACAGCAGTGTCTGCAGCCGGCACAGTCAGCTACTCTGCCTCTTCCTGATCGGCTACCTGGACCCAGACAACATCTCCATCCTCTGCGACATTGCCTACCAGTCCAGCCATGCCCTCAACAGCTCCAGCCAACCATCATCCTTCTACCTCTTCCCATTCCCTCTTCCTCTATACTCATGACTGAGTCAAAGGAAGACAGGTATGAGGAATAGATAGTGTGCTGGAACCTCCTGGCCCGATGGCGCCGCTGCCTGGCATCGCGTCTCCCGGTCTTAACGATAACGCCGCTGCCCGGCATCGTGCCTCCTGGCCCCGACGACGCTGCTGCCTGGCATCGCGCCTCCTTGCCCCGACGACAACGCCGCTGCCCGGCATCGTGCCTCCTGGCCCCGACGACACTGCTGCCTGGCATCGCGCCTCCTCGCCCCGACGACAACGCCGCTGCCCGGCATCATGCCTCCTGGCCCCGACGACACTGCTGCCTGGCATCGCGCCTCCTTGCCCCAACGACAACGCCGCTGCCCGGCATCATGCCTCCTGGCCCCGACAACACCGCTGCCTGGCATCGCGCCTCCTCGCCCCGACGACAACACCGCTGCCCGGCATCGTGCCTCCTGGCCCCAACGACGCCGCTGCCTGGCATCGCGCCTCCTCGCCCCGATGACAATGCCGCTGCCCGGCATCGTGCCTCCTGGCCCCGACGACACCGCTGCCTGGCATCGCGCCTCCTCGCCCCGACGACAACGCCGCTGCCCGGCATCGTGCCTCCTGGCCCCGACGACGCCGCTGCCTGGCATCGCGCCTCCTCGCCCCGACGACAACGCCACTGCCCGGCATCGTGCCTCCTGGCCCCAACGACACCGCTGCCTGGCATCGCGCCTCCTCGCCCCGACGACAACGCCACTACCTGGCATCATGCCTCCTGGCCCCGACGACAATGCTGCCGCCCGGCATTGTGCCTCCTGGCCCCGACGACGCTGCTGCCTGGCATCACATCTCCTGGCCCCGACGACAAAGCCACCGCACAGCATCGCACCCCCCAGCCCACTGCTGCTACCTCATTCTCTCCCTGCCCTTTGTTCCCCTTTCCAGCCCTTCGCCTAAGCTGAAGGAAGCAAGAAAGGGGAATGAGTGGCTGGAAAGAAGCTGGGTGGACCTGAACAACAGTGTCCATACTCTGCTCAGCTGCAGCCCCTCCATCAGCTCCAGCAAACTAAGCTGCTTCTTGGACCTCATTGTCACATTCAACATCCCTTCACAGTCATTCTGCTCCTCCCCCACTCCTAACCAAAATGGAAGGAGTGAGGAGAGATAGCTGAGTGACAGAAGTGATGACGTGAACCTGAATGACAGTGGCAGCATCCAGACGGGCTACACGGACTCGGACAACCTCTCCATCCCCTTCAACGTCGATGCCTTCAGCTTCGACACCTCCAACACCCCCATTCAACCATCAGCCTCCCATCCATCCTATTTCCCTCCTCCTACTCTACTCCTTACAGAACTAGAAAGGAGGATGGGAAAAGGATAAGCAGCTGGAGGATGGTGTGGGGCATGGAGAAGAAGAGTGCCGTCCAGCCCTGCGCCGCCAGGACTCTTCGCTGCCCGGCCCGCCATCGCCGTCCAGCCTCGCACCGCCAGGAATCGTCGCCGCCCGGCCCGCCAGCACCGTCCAGCCCTGCACCGCCAGGACTCTTCGCTGCCCGGCCCGCCATCGCCGTCCAGCCTCGCGCCGCCAGGAATCGTCGCCGCCTGGCCCGCCAGCACCGTCCAGCCCTGCACCGCCAGGACTCTTCGCTGCCCGGCCCGCCATCGCCGTCCAGCCTCGCGCTGCCAGGAATCGTCGCCGCCTGGCCCGCCAGCACCGTCCAGCCCTGCACCGCCAGGACTCTTCGCTGCCCGGCCCGCCATCGCCGTCCAGCCTTGCGCCGCCAGGAATCGTTGCCGCCCGGCCTGCCAGCGCCGTCCAGCCCTGCGCCGCCAGGACTCTTCGCTGCCCGGCCCGCCATCGCCGTCCAGCCTCGCGCCGCCAGGAATCGTCGCCGCCCGGCCCGCCAGCACTGTCCAGCCCTGCGCCGCCAGGACTCTTCGCTGCCCAGCCCGCCATCGCCGTCCAGCCTCGCGCCGCCAGGAATCGTCGCCGCCCGGCCCGCCAGCGCCGTCCAGCCCTGCGCCGCCAGGACTCTTCGCTGCCCGGCCCGCCATCACCGTCCAGCCTCGCGCCGCCAGGAATCGTCGCCGCCCGGCCCGCCAGCGCCGTCCAGCCCTGCGCCGCCAGGACTCTTCGCTGCCCGGCCCGCCATCGCCGTCCAGCCTCGCGCCGCCAGGAATCTTCGCTGCCCGGACCGCCATTGCCGCCCAGCCTCACGCCGCCAAGACTCTTCGCTGCCCGGCCCACCATTGCCGCTCGGCCGGGAGGAATAAAAGTACCAATCAATTTCCAACACCTATCACTGGACTCGTCATAAATCCGCGGACCTGGGCAAAAGCATTGGTACCCTGCCCAGTTACTGGGCCAACCAGCTTGCTCTGCACACTGCCAAGGACTCCAGCCACCAGTGAAACACCTCTTTCAACAACAACCATCCACTCCTTCCCATCTCCTACTCCCAACTAAGTTGGAAAGCAGTAAGGAGGGATGGAAAAGGGAACCTGGAAAGAGTACATGGACATGCAACTGGACAGACCTTGGGGGAAAGAAGACAGCATGCCTGGCCTCCGCCTCATCAAGGACGCTGCCCAGAAGCTTCACTACCGACAGCTCTGCCCCACTCCTACACCCGCCTCCTTCTCTTTCTCTCCTCCCTACAGCTCTCCTTCAAAGAAACAAAAGAGAGGAAACGGCGACTGGAAGCTGGGAAGCGTTGCACTGGCCCTAGCGCTGCATGGAAGAGTACGCCATCTACCAGCTGGAGCACAGCACGTCCAGCTGTGGCCTCACCCTCTGCGACGGCGCCATCGTGCAGAGCCTCTTCAGCCTACCTGACAGCGCCCAGACCTCCAACATCCTTCATCCCCCACCCCTCCCCTCACTCCTTCTCCTCACCCCTCCTCTTCCTGCCTTTGCATGGAAGAGTCGGGACTTGGAGCTGAGAGCCAGCAAACGAAGACGATGGCCATGGAGCTCTGCGTGAAGAAGGACATCCTGGAGAACGCCATCTGCCGGTGGGATCACGGCATGCCCAGCCTCTGCAACAGTGCCCGCGCCATCATACAGAGCCCCTTCAGCCTACCCCGTGGCACCCAGGACGCCAACACACTCACCCCCTTCCCTCACTCCTCCTCCTCCCTTCCTCCTTCACCCCCATACCCACCCAGCTCAACTCTGCCAGACAAGAGTAAAGGGTGTGCGTGCAGCTGAGTGCATCGATCGGGATGAACAGCTGGTTCGTGGACTGCTAATGGAGCAGCGCCAACACCGTGGAGGACAAGAACCTCATCTACACCAGCTGCAATGACCGCCAGGACACTGATTTCTCCTACTGCTGCACCAACCGCCCCTCTCTTGCCCCTCTACCCTCCTACTATCCTCCTCCTCCTCCTCCACACTCCACAGCCCACCAAGGCTTCCCCTCAACGAACATCTCCACTCCTACTTGCTCTCTCTCTTCCCCTCCTGCTCTCCTTCCAGAGGAGCAGAGGGAGAGGGAGAAGAAACGAGATTGCCCGTCCGGCCAGCGTGCTAGTGCTGAACCTGGAGCAGACTGAAGATGTGCTGAAATGGGAGAGATCATCAACGAGCTGGAGCTCTGGGACACTGGGAACAGCCGCACCAGCACTGCTGCCACCTCCGCCGCCTTCCCCTCTGCAGGAACCAGATGCTCTGGCCACTCTTCTCAGCTCCACTCCAATGGCTATTTCTCTCTCTCTCTCCTCCCTCCTGCCTTCCTTCAGAGAGCGAGAGGAGAGTGAGAAGGAAAGGAGATGGTCTGTCCCGCAATCACCTGCCCTACCCTGTTATGGGAGACAGGACGCAACGCAACGCCCTCCTATCCGCCTTCTGTTCGCCGGTGATGGAGACGCGGTACTGGAGCACTCTGGCCCTACCCTGCGCCTGCGACCAGGCTTTCAACTTCCCTAACCTCACCGCCCTACAGAGTGCCGATGCATTCAGCCAGCACTCAGTCAGAGCCTGACGCTGGAGTGCGCTGGAAAAATCCTGCCTGCTGGGCAGACAGAAGCTGGAAGCTGGGCGACTGGCCGTTCATCTGCATCGCGATCGACTGGCCAACAAACAACGTCAACTTATGCAAACTGCAAGAGCGCCGCATTGCCGCAAAGCGCTCTGGCCTCCAAGCTTGCCAACGCTGGAGCATGGAGAGGATACGGAAGAGCTGCGGCGGTACTTCATCGGCAGTGCACAGGAGCTGGGCGAGCTCTGGGATGCCCAGGACCTGCGCAATTGGCTCTTTCGGCATGTTAACAGAACCACCATCCCTCTGCCTCCAGAAGCCTCGCGGGCATCCATTGTCTGGCCAGCTGATCTGGAACCTGGAGAGACGACGAGACACCACTGCCACATCGATTGTCGCTGCGTCACATGCCCTGCGCCCTGGCCAGCCTGCGAGAGAAGGAGCTCCCTGCCGCCGCCTTCTACAGCAACTTTGGCCTGGATGAGTGTGGGGATGCTGGACGCGAACCTGGACACAGAGCTGGATCACTGGCCCTACCAGGACCTGCTGGCCTGGCTCGGCCTCGTCTCCCTGGTCTTCAGCTTCCCTGCCATCGGAACTTCTGCTACATCTCCAAACACAGATGGCAACGGAGAGCTCTGGCATCGCGGCCATCTAGTCTGCCACTTACCTCAGGGAATCCTTTGAGGAGACTGCCTTCCCCACCTACACCCTCTTTGAGGCCAAGAACCTGCGGACTCCCAGCTACAACCAACTGGAAACTCAACGCGGAAAGGATAGAAAGTGAGCAGAGTGATGGCCAGTCTGCTGGACACCGGCCAGGACATGGCCGCCCAGGTGACGAGCGTCTGCCAGTTGGACGAGCAGCGCATCCTCAAGCCCTTCGCCGTCCTCACAAGGATGGAGCACAGTTCGGCCAGTATCAGCCCCTGGACTCGGCTGCCGCTTTCCTTCTTGCCCAGACTTGCCTCCCCCCTGCCAGACTCCAGATGCCAACACCCTGCGAAATCAGGTCTGGGCCAGAACAAGACTGTGTGTGTGTGTATCGCATTGGAGACTACGAGGGCCACTGCGCTCCCGGCGTCTCCAGCCGCAACTGCCAGCACAAGGATGACGGCTGCTCTCCTGGCCTATGCCGAACGGTGGGCGGTGCATGAACGGCTGTGGAAATCCACCTGTTCAATGCAACGGTCGTGAGCGAGTGGGATCTGTGTCCGCAGAACAACTGCCCGGCCAAGGCGGACGACAGGTGCTGCGACCCGGAGTGCAACAACCTTGCCGGCGAGAACAGTGTCGTCTCCGCCGCCCAACTTCAAGCCCTCGACCCCCCCCCCTGCCCCCCATTCCTTCCCACTTTCCTCCTTCAATCCCTCCTCATCTCTTCCACCAGTCAGACGGAGGAGCCCTACACCACCACCAGCCAGGCTGCCAGAGGAACTGGCCAGTTCCTGCACCGCTGCTATCGGCCTCACCCAACACCTGATGGACCAGCCCGCAACCCAGCTATATGCAAGGTCCACTGGCTGGAGGCTCCGCCGCCTTATCCCACCGCCCCTACTCCTCCTCCTCAAACAAGGCCTTCAGAGCTCTGACTGCCCCGCCCTCCGCGGCAGGCGGCCTTCGGCCACGCAATAAGCCTCAACAGAGACTCATCTGCCAGAAGCAGGGGAGCATTGTCGTTCACCAGCAGAGGCTGATGAACTGAGCAGAGCTGCCGGAGCACGCCTTCCCCACCAACTGCAGCCTGAACATACCGGAACTGGAGGGACTGAGGGGGTTCTGGATATACGTGTCCCTACAAAAAGGAACCCCAGGTGAGGCTGGAGAGCAGACGCTGCTCTCCTCCCTCGGTTCCCTCCTGGACACTGGAGACGGTTCCTGGACTAGCCAGCTGAAGGACTACGGGAGCAAGAAAGAGGCCAGCTGTCAAGCTCACCTCCAGCAACACTCAAGGCGAACTCAGCTCATCAGCTCCCCGCGGCCAAAGCGGAGGAACTGGAAGCCCTGGAGGAGGGACGGGCAGCCTGCGCAAACCGATGGGACGCCGACGGCGGCCTCCAGCCCCTGCAACACCTCAAATGAGGGCCCAGATGAGCTGCCAGCTGGTGGCCTGCGAGTGATACGTCTTCTGCGTCTCCGACCAGATGCGCAGTTTCAAGGACCTCGTCATCCTCTTCAGCCTCTCTGCATGGCCCAGGACTTCGCCATCCGCTCCCTGCGCATCTCCATGGAGATCACCCAGCTGGACTCCTCCAACGCCAACCTTCTCAGCACCTGGATAGCAGTGCGCCCAACGCTTCGCTCTCCTTCCACGCCACCTGCTCTTCTGGGCCTTTCATCTGGCCGCGCTTCTCCGCAAAGCTGGTCCAGTAGATTTCGACGGCCCCCTCCAGCTTCGAGACCCGTTCCACCATAGACGAGGCCTCCACGGCATCCTCCAGACCGCCCCGCAGCTCCTGCAGCTCCCGATCTGGAAATTCTCTTCATTCACGCTGCACTGGCGCTTTCCTGCTCTGTCCAGAGGCCGCCCAGCTTCTTGGCCAATTCTTTCTTCTCTACCCCTAGAAAGATGGAAAGTGAGCGGAATGCCCACCTCCAGCTGCCAGGACGAGCTGGCCCTTCGCCGCCAGCCCAGAGAGGGCAAGTAACGGGAGTGCTGGCCCTTAGGCTGCCGAGAGATGGAGAAGCTCTCCCTGGGAAATGGGACATTCAACAGCTCCGGCTTCAGCTTCTTCTACCAGATGCAGCGCTTCCTGGCCCGGGCGGAGATCGAGTTTCCCTACTCGGCCACTCTGTGCGCCTTCAACATCTTCCAGGACCTCCATTCCTCCAGCCTCTTCAACCCATTCCTCCTCCGCCCCTGCCTCCTCTCCAACGGCGCTGTGCCCAGTCTGGCTGCCTGGGTGCTCTGGGCTTGCCGCGAACCGTTGGCCAACTCCGGATCGCCCAGCAAAGCTGGCCTTCTGAGCGGCTGGCTCTCCTCCATATTGACAGCCGAAAAAAAAAACTCCTGGGCAAGCACTGGCACAGCCTCTTCCAGCCAGCTCTGGCAACCCCGGTGGAGCAGACCCTGCGAGCCACTCCGGCAGGACACCCGCTGCCTTCGCAGCTCGTCTAGGCCTTTCTATGCCTCAGTGCTGGGAGCAGAGGAGGAGGAGACGCTCTTGTACAAACTGCGGGAGCTGATGGACGCGCCGCTGACGAAGGAGAACTAAGTGCAGAAGCTGAGCTTCCTGCTGCACCTGAACGAGCTGGAGCAGCAGAGCTTCCTGGAGACCAACTTCATCTACGAGCTGGCTGGCCTCTCCGTGCCCCTCATGGAGCACCTCATGCGCCACTTCGACGCCTACGCCAAGGAGGGCCATCTGGACCAGAGCCTCGACGCTGCCGCCGCTGCCTGACTCCAAACCCTCAATTCCCCCTGCCCCATTCCTTCCCACCCTTCCCCTTCAATCCCTCCTCCCTATCCAATCTTTAGCAGCCATAAAAATAGAATTAAATAAAAATCTAAAACCTCAATCCGAAGATTAGAATAATATTTCCATTAGAAACAAAAACCAACTTATATTTTACTGAAAACTTACAACAAAAATTCAAAAGTTTAATCTCATACTGGAAATTCTCTATTGAGTTTCCAGCTATTTACTGAAAACTTAAAACGAAATCCATTGATGTTTCTCAGTTTCGAAACAACCTTTTCAAACTGAAGCAAACACTTTCAACCTATTTAAATCCAAATTCTTAAAACAATAACTGTCTGCTAAATCAATAGTTTTACTACAAAATTCAAAATTCATATTCAAATTCCAAATTTCAAAATTCGCTGCTTGGTGGAGACCCCCTACCCTTGATCCTATCAGATTACACAATAGTTAAAGTCAGTTTAGTATCCCCTGCTAGGCTAGATCTAATCCCCGCCATCTTGATTACACAAACAGCCCTGCCCCAGCCCACTAGTCCTCATTCATTCACTTGTAACCAAGAAACCTCTCCTCCTCCAACTCTCCAACTTCCTCTGCCCTCCGCGCCCCTTCAACCACCTCCACCTCAACCTCCCCACTCTCTACCTTCTCAGCCCCACCAACTTCCTCCTCACCCGACCCTTCATCTTCATCCTCCTCCCCTTCTTCAACTTCCCCTGCCTCTCTCCTCCTCCAGCGTTGGCCTCGACGAGCCCCTCCTGCCCTGCGTCATCTGCCACTTCGCCCTCAGCACCAGCATCAACGCCACCTGCTGCTCCAGAAGCCCTGCCTGCCGAGCCAGCTGGAGAAGATGGATGTCTTCATCGTCGCCTACCTCTACAGCCTGCACCTCCTCCAGCCCAGATACAATCCTTCCTATACTGTTGCCAGACTGTCATCTTCCTCCACCTCTCATGTTCCCTCCATTCAAGACAGTGATTCCCCCAACCAATCCCATTGAATGCTCCCACATCTGGCCCGCGGGAGGCTGTGAAGAATTGCAGCGATGCGAAGCTCGTTGTACACCCCCCTGGCCGCCCGACGTGGGCAGATCTTTGCACCTGCTCTCAGACCCGTTTCCCCTGTCCTCCACCCCCACCTCTCACCAACCTTCTCCTCTTCTTCACTCTCTCAAAACTCCTCCTTTCCTGTACCATCTGTGGAAAATGGAGAAGAGATTGTCAAATGTTTAAGCTGCTAAGCAGTGCGCATGGCACACGACAGTGGTTTGCATCTGGATCGCTGTGGATTGCATCCAATGTGGATCGCATGTGGATCGCATTGTCCCATGTTCCATGCATGCTATGTCGAGCTGCTTATTGATTGCTGTGTCTTTGCTAGATGATAAAGCGTTGCATTTCTCGAAGATGAAGCAGGCAAAATCTGAATCTGAAGCTGAATCTGAATCAAAACAACAGTCTAAGGTCTAAGCAATATGCTCCTCTTCGTACATGAGACATTTCTGCGCCATTGTAGGCGTCAAAGAGGTGATGAAGCTTTTCCGCAAAGCAAATTCAGAAGAGTGATCCACCCAATGGCTCAGGAAATCCTGATTATCACGCAGCAGGACTTCCTTGTGAAGCATCTCTGAGGAGGACTGCACTTGGCGATGTACGGACTGGCCCGTTGAGGAGAAAAGTCTTTCAGTCGAGGCCGCTGTAAAGGGGCCATGGATTTTGGAGAGAATTGCAACAAAGAGGATGGTTGTGCAAACTGTTGGATGGCATCCCCAATAGGTAGAATGCCACCGGAGCGATGAGCGGGTACTTTTCGCAGCCTGTTGAAGCCCACCACCAGATGGCGATGTCTGTGTCGTTGGGGCCTTGCTTGATACGAGGCAACGCGAGGTAGCTCAGCAGTTGCTCTTCAGCCTCTTCCAGACAGGCCTCGCCTCGGTACCACTTCTTGCCTATGATTTGTGTTATGGATACTTTATGGTATGGAAGCTGGAAGGAGGAGATGGGAGGAATACATTTCTTCGTCGGCTTGGCAGTGGGTGCGGGTTCGGGTGGAGTGGGCGCTTGTTGATCTCCTTCGTCCATGTCGTCCAGCAGGGAGTCGAGGGAGTCGAAGGCAGTCGAAGGAAGGGCTGCTGTGACAGAGTCATCGTTGGATGTCGTTTCCTCATCCTGCCCACCATGCTCCACGAACTTGTCTGGGTACTTGGCGCAGAAGGCATCGCGGCAGTGTTGGTAGTAGGTCACTGTGAGGCTGAGGATGAGCTCCTTCACCGTGCCGAAGAGCCGCCGGCCAAACGGGGTCGGGCTGCCCAGGGGCGCAGGGATCTTCTTCACGGCCGTCTTGAAGGTGGGGTGGAGCAAGGTCGCAGCCGCAGCGTGGAAGAGGAAGCCGTTGCAGCTTGGGTCGACGAACTTGCGCAGACGGCGTTCCACGGCTTGAAGAAGAGATGTCGCGAAGGAGGAAGTGAAGTAGGCTGGGGGCACCTCAGCATGTGCCTTGGTGATCTTGTCGGTCAGGGCCTGGTTGATCTCCAGATACGACAGGAGGACGTCTGGAAATCGTTGTATTTCTCCTCCCCAATGTGCAAATGTGAAGAAAGGGGAACAGGAGAGAGTCGGTTGAGATGCGTTCTGGTGAACCATCGTTTGCTTCTTGACGAAGGTGAGGATGTCGAGAATGCTGCTGATGGTGTCCCAGTCGTTCGCATCCATTAGGCAGTCCTGGTACACGTCCTCTGGCAGGAAGTCCTTGCAGTGTAGAAGGCGCTCCAACGTGCTGTAGGTGCTGTCCCATCGGGTGGCGTTGTTGGATCGTAGCAGCAGTCCGCAGGCGTCTCGCATCACGCGCTCCGCCTTCCGGTGGCGGACGTTTCGGACCAGCTCAAGCGCCAACTCGATGACTTCTTTGGCATCTGAAATGGGGACAGTGTTGGAGTTTGTGTAATATGTTTTATGCAAGGAAAGGTGATAGATGATGTGTTAAAGAAATCCCTTCACCATGAAATTTAAGCCATGCTGTGCAGTGCTGTGCAGTGAAGTGATACATGCTAAAAAAAAGCTTGCAATTGCAATTATATACCATTAGATGCATAGATTCTGAAATCGAACACTTGTTTGACAGAGACATTTGTCTATAATGAATACTCCCGCCCTGCGTTATACCTTGGCAGCCCTTGATGGCATCGCCTACTGCCAACTGAAGGGTGTGGATGATGCAGAGGAAGACGGCATCACTCGTCTCATCTCCTGGCTCATCGAGGAGGTCGACCCTGATGGCCTCGCCGAGCTCCTCACCTCCTCCAACTCCGACGGCGGCGAAGACGGCAACGATGCTCCACCTCCACCGCCGTCACCTCCCAACGGCCCACTGCCCGCCCCAGCGCCCCAGCAGGGACCGGGACCCAGCTCCTCCAACAACGGCAACGGCCAGCTCAAGCCTCACAACTTCAAGCGCCGTTTCTTTTCCTCTCAAAACGCATCCAGTTTTTTCCAATGTGCAATGTCTTTGTAGCAATGGCATGCAAGACGATCGGCTCCAAGAAGTTCAAACACGATCAACGTCTCGACTACGTGGGTCCATCCATCGCGGAGGCCGACTCTACCGCCAACGTCGTGGACGAGAACAACCAGGCCAGCGAGGACACCTACCCCCATCTCCCCTCCCCTGAGTACTAGGTCTCTCCTCTACGCTCTACGTCCTTTTCCCCTCCGCTGCCCCTCAGGCCCTCACCCCTCTCCTTTACCTATCCCTCTTGCCGCTCCTAGTCTTCTCCGCCCCAACCACAACTGCTCCTGCATCGGCATCTCGACCCTTTAAGGCTTTAGCTGCGTCTCCTTTTCTCCAGGCCCTGTTAGTGCCCCGTTTCTGATCGCATTCCATTGATGTTGAGCTTTCCATCTTCCAGCTTTTGGTGCATCTTTTAATCAAATTTTGCACGCATGTTTTTCTGCCTAGTATCGGTGCTAGCTTCAATTTCTGGTCTTTTGGTGCCTTCGTTCTTGCCCTGTTTCCGAGTCGCAATCCTCCCTCTCAACATAGACATACATTTGAGCACCTGCGAACACTCCATGAACAACATAGAAGGTGAATACATGCTGAAAAAGAAGAAAAAAAAAGTAATATGTGGATCGCAACCGTTCTCAAACCGGTCGCATTTTTTGAGAAACTCGTTTGATTTGAGTTGATAAGGATCGCAGTCCAAAAAGTTGCCGTTTTTTGGATCCACAACGCGATCCACATTGTGGATCGGACATTGGGCCACCCTGCACTCTGCAGCTGGCCAGCCTCTCTGAGGCATGTCCCGCCCCCCTATAGGGGGGGCCAGAGACGTCTGGATCCCCCCCTATAGGGGGGGCCAGAGACACCGTCACTAGCCCCCCCTATAGGGGGGGCCAGAGACACACTGTCACTAGCCCCCCCTATAGGGGGGGCCAGAGTCACCCTGTGATTTTTTCTGTTTTATTGCTGGTTAGTTGCTTTTTTTAGGAGGAGATGGAGAATGATGCTGCTTTTCATCAAAACAATGGTCAACTGATCACAAATCAAGGCAATAGGAAAATTATAGTCTGCTGTAGTTTCTGAGCGAAAAATAAATATGAAGCATTTGATGGAAATGATGTGGGTTGGAGTAGGAAAGGATGCGTCGAAGTGGGACAATGCGGGAATTTATCTGTTTGCAGACTTAGCTGTTAAGCTTGGAGATGTTGGGCCACCAATGGGAACCGCCCACTCAACTTCTCCAAAGCCTCACCACCTCCTTTCTGGCCCAAAACCCTCAACTACGCCAATCCCATCAGCGCTTCTGCTCTTGACCCCCAACGTTATCCCTCCTGCTTCCTTTTATCATGCCGAAAGAAATAATCTCTTTCTAAGGACTGTCTGGTGGATCCTTCTCTTATCTGCTGGAGCATGGAGTGAGCGCTATCTACCAGTTCTTCGGAAAGCCTGTGGACGAGATAGCATTCGACTACAGCCCAGAGCCAGCCAGTTCTGCATCTGCAGCCATGCCCAGCAGCAAAGAATCCTGCTGCCTCAAGCAGAAATGCAAACAGTACCTTTTAACGCCCCTCATCTCTTCAACAGGCTTTGGAATGGACATTTTAAGCAGTGGCAGTGGGAATGCGGAACCTCTGGGGGCTGACACGGGAAGCGAGGAAGGAGAAGGCATTCTAGTCGAAGAAGTGTCCAATGCTGCCAAGAGGAAGCGAGTCAATGAGCCACAGCCATTCCCCAACCCAAGCCTTCCGGGAGCATCACTTTGTCCCACTTCCTCACTCCCACCAAGCCACCCGCTTCATCAGGTCAGACTCAGACAACACTCCTCACTGTCCAGACTCAGACAACACTGTCCAGACATCCGCTTCCTATTTGTGTCCTCCGTGCCGACAATGAAGACGATTTGCCATCCACAAAAACAAAAAACGGCAGGGTGACTCTGGCCCCCCCTATAGGGGGGGCTATTGATGGGGTGTCTCTGGCCCCCCCTATAGGGGGGGCTAGTGACGGGGTGTCTCTGGCCCCCCTATAGGGGGGGCTAGTGACAGTCTCTGGCCCCCCCTATAGGGGGGGATCCAGACGTCTCTGACCCCCCCTATAGGGGGGCGGGATATTCCTGGCCTCTCTACCAGCTAAGCCATTACACACAGTTCTAGAAGGTAATCAGCCGAGTTTCGTAGATTTCTGTCAAAAGCCCATTCAAATGCCGATCTTTCTGTCTGATTCATTGCTCAGCCAGTTCTTTGCAGGGAAACTAGTAATGCGCCCAATCAAACTGGGCCTCGAGAGAAGCCAGGAAGTAGGAGAAGAGGAGGCAGCAGGAAGGAGTGGGAACCTGGGCAAGGGTTGATGTGGTTGGGAGTGTTCCAGTGCCTATGCCTGGGATGATGCCAGTGAAGCCATTGTACGGATTGTACTGGTCTAAATTTAGGGGCTCATAAAGCTCTGTTGAGAGGGTGAAGCGGGATTCCTACTGTACCAACCGCCATACCAGTGGGCATGGCAAAGGGAGAGACTGAGCATGGTTAGAAAGCTCTTCATGGCTGATGGACTTGTGAGAAAAAGAAATGAGGCTGCTAATGACTGCAAAAGTGTAGGGGGGGAGGGATCGAACGTCCGTCACCTGAACCAACATCCGCCACCGCAAAATCCGCCTTATGACACTGCTGTTTCCGGTTGACACTTAATGAATTCAAAAATTGAATGTTTGCATTGTGTTTAAGTTTTTGGCTGGAAATGTCAACAGGACTGCCACGTTAGCCATTGATAGCGCAAAAATTATCCTTCAAATTTAGGAAAGCCTTTTTTGCCATCTAAGATCGTTAATGGAAATTGGAATCAATTCTGTTAAAGAGAGCAAAAATCAAACATGTATTCGATTCAGTTTATCTTTTAATCCCCAATTACACGAAAGTTCACTGTCAGCTATGTACTAAATTTAACTGCCAACAATTATACATCAGCTTAGCACTCATTTAAACGCATACCAACAGAGACGGAGCCTAGTTTTGCTTCAATGTTCGAGGCCCCAAGAAGTCGTCGACCGACTGCCCTTCAATTGAAATGAAACCTGAGCGAGGGTGGCAGTTGATGGCAAGCTTCCGGAGCCGGTGCCTGGGATGAAGCCCGTGAAACCCCCGTAGGGATTGTATGGGCCGAGGTCTAAATTTAGATGCTTTTCGTCTCGCATCACGGATAGGAAAAAGAGGAAGCACACTGGACCAAGCGCCGAACCAGTTGGCTTGGCAGATGCTGAGTAGGCAGAGCAGGGCTAAAATCCCTTTCATGGCTGCTGCCACCGGAACAGCTTGAATTGTGAATGCTGGAGAAGGCGGACAAGAGGGATCTTCATCCGCCGCCTAAACCAATAGAGCCAAACTGGCATAAAAACTGCTTCAGAAAATGATGTGGATTTTTGAGTCATTGAGGTGACGTCCTAAATGTCTATGGCAAATTGCGGAACTCACTCGTATCTTGAAATTCACTAGTTTCTTGAAACTCTCTTCTTTCAGCATGCAGTGATGCAGTGTTGTTTTTTCCCAGTTTCTTTGCTGTTTGACGAATAAAACAAACACCAAACAATGCATTCATAACGAAGGTTTGACTTGGCCAGACGATATAACGGTCTAGACTCGAATCACCAACTTGAACTTATCGGAAACAAACAGCTGTTTGTCGTACAAATCACTAAGATAATTAGAATGACGCATTTCAATAAAACCCAGACAGCCAATCACAAAAGAAATGCTAGCCAAGCAAATGCAATCCTATCGCGCCCGTTTTATGTTCAAACTTTTTATAACCAAACAAAAAAATTGAATTGGAATCGATCTGAATCCATCTGAATCGACATCCATAGATTTCCCGCTGCAAAATATCGAAAAATATTCGCTAGTTTCGAATCTCGCCCATTGCTCCCCCATCACCTCAGTGACGGCTTTCCATGAGGCCCCAGTGCAGGCTGGTCCGTGGCAGGCCTGGCGTTTTGGCTCCCACATTTCCCACACTGCTTTGGCCCAGTCTGAAAGCTTTCCTATTGTCATCAACATTTTGTGAGGCATTTGAGAGGACTTCTTGCGACGGATCGGAGTACTGTCCTCATATTTGGAGCGCTGGCCTCTCGGGCTCTCAAAATTCCGTGCTAAATTTACCGGCAAAGCTAATTGATCAATATAAAGTAGAACAATGAGTTTGGTGAGTATGGCGCCGGGCATGTTGAAGTAGCTGGCGTTGGCCTGGACTGTAGAGACAGCCCCCAGCCAGAGGAGTAGAGCGATAGATTGGATGCCCATTGTATGGAGCTGTCGTGTTTCGGCTTCTCAAGACTCAAGTAATTTTATATGACACAAGTATATGGCGCAAAGCGCAATAGGTGACCGCGGAGCATATTCCGCCTTCCACATTCACCTGTAGCAGATGCCAAAAATTGAGGAATGTTTTCATACAAGAGTGAACATTTTCTCTCAAAAGGGTAAGTTTGTGGTTTCTCTGCCAATTTCAAAAGTAAATACAGATTCAGAATTGATATATATGACTTGTCAATCAAAAAACCAAAGTCTTCTGTGCAATTATCAGCCATTAAGCTGCTACTGATTATTGATGCTATTGTCATGCGTGAACATTTGTCACTCAAGATGAAAAGTCTGTGGTTTCTCAACCATTTTCAAAAGTAAGCACAGATTTAGAATCGGTATATATGACTTGTGAATCAAAAAAACAAGTCTTCTGTTCAATTCTCAGCCGTTCAGCTGCTACTGATTATTGATGCTATTGTTGTGCATGAAAGTTTGTCACTCAAGAGGGTAAGTCTGTGGTTTCTCAACCATTTTCAAAAGTAAGTATATATTTGGAATCGTTATATACAACTTGTGAACAAAAAAACTCAAGTCTTCTGTTCAATTCTCAGCCGTTCAGCTGCTACTGATTATTGATGCTATTGTTATGGATGAAAGTTTGTCACTCAAGAGGGTAAGTCTCTGGTTTCTCAACTATTTTCAAAAGTAAGCATATATTTGGAATCGTTATATACGACTTGTGAACAAAAAAACTCAAGTCTTCTGTGCAATTCTTAATGGTGGCCCTTCGGGCCGCTCCGCGGTCAAAAATTGAATCGAATTACCTGCAGGCGAAGAAGTAAATCCACGAAGTGATGAGAAGGCTTTGGGATGTGATGTGATCTAGGTAGGCATGAAAAGGGAGGGAGGAAGCATCTCTGCCTTCTCTTTGATTAATCTTGCACAAGTGACCTTTTTAATAATCCTCAGCCTTTTCTTAGCACGTGAATAGATTCGATATTCTTCCATAGGGTTTTTGGCGAACAAGTATATGGCGCAAAGCGCAATAGGTGACCGCGGAGCACACCACCTTCCAGCTTACAATATGTATGCATGGAATTTTGTCACTCCAAAGGGCAAGTCTGTGGTTTCTCACCCATTTTCAAAAGTAAGCACTGATTTGGAATCGTTATAACTGGTACCATTGGCAAGCCAAATATGGGTCTCTTTTCTCCAAATTTTGTAATTGCCTCGAGCAAAAAGTCAAGGAAATACATCTAATACTAGTGGAATCTGCCGCTTGGACAGTTGCATTTTTTTTGGCGCGCAGTTCAGTGTCTCTTTCCATGCGCGCCAAAAACAAAATACAGATGACGCAGCAGATTCCATTAGTATTAGATGTATTTCCTTGACTTTTTGCTCGAGGCAATTACAAAATTTGGAGAAAAGAGACCCATATTTGGCTTGCCGATGGTACCAGTTATTTCTTCCTCTTTTAATATAGTATAAAATGTATAAATAAATTTTTTTTTTTAAATATATGAATAATAATTAAATAAAAATAAACTCATTAAAAAATATAACAAACATAAAAGAATCAAAAATATACTAAGATATAATTGGAAAAAAAAATAATAAATAAAAAAACTTATTCAAAAAATATAACAAAAAGAAAAGATTCGAAAATCAAAAATACAATTCAAATTTTTTTGGCAAACACATATTTTTGTAAAATTTTCATGATTTATACTTAGGGCAATCGATTTTTGGGAGAAAAGAGCTCTAATTTTGACCTGCCGATGGTACCACTTGTTTTCTCAACTTAAAATTTCCAAAATAAAATTGATTGCCTAAGATGGATTTGAACCTCCCAGATTCACACAGCTGTTCAATCGCTTAGACCACTACACCACTGGTGCATATGGATCCATGTGTAACTGAAGACATGAATAAAAATCAATACATGAAGCCCAAGGACCCGGGAGGGGGTGAGTGGGGGAAAAATGAATACCTACTTTCGTCCATTGAATAGATGCGGAGAAGGAGAAGGAGAAGAAGAAGAAAAGGAGAAGAAGAAGAAGAAGGAGTTCGGACAAATGTTTTTTTGCATTTTTGACCCTAAAATCAAACGTTTTACGAAAAACTCAAAAGATAAACTATAGTCAACTCGATGTTGCTCTTTCCAATGGTGAAAAAATTAAAGCGATTGGAGCCTTCTGGGACGAGCAATCGCCTTATCAAATTTAAGATCTAGCAATAACCCTCAAAACATACACCTGGGTCGAAAAGAGGGGCTTGGCGCTGACACTTCGCTAAAGCTCCGTTCGCGCAAGCCCAATAGCATATTAAAAACCGCGAAGACTTCGTCCCCCCCCCCCCCCCCCGGTAGGAGAGAGCAGTTACAGTCCCTGGCAGCAGGAGCGAAGGCTGCAGCCTCGTCGCCAGCATCTCCTCGATGGATGCTTGCCGTCCAGCCCCCCTCACCTTTCAACGCCTCCGCTGCCGTCAGCAGCCGCCTTGTCTTTCTATTCCAATCTTTAGGACATCAGAAAAGTTCTTGATGAATTGACATTGCTGACCTGATGTTTCAGACAGGGGATTAGCTGAAACTCTGTTGGCCAAGCAGCGATAGGAGAATGGATAAGGAAATGATTGCCTGTAAAGAGGATGAATGTTGAAGAGACGCAGTAGGTATGGGATGAGGCTGGAGAGCTGGAGAAAGAAGCTGACCAGTTCTACTTCCTCGTACGGATCGCTGTCGGCTAGATATTCCGAAGCCTGAAACCAGCATTATTCTCGCACCATCATTGCTCACATTGTTCTACTGATAAAACAATCGTTTATCCTTAATTCTTCAATTGTTTGCGGCTGGGCATAAATTATGCGACTAATTCTACCCCTTTAATTACTTTTGACATCTTTTTGCACTAAATAACCAGTAAAATAAAAGCAAAACATTGTCCCAGTGCTGTAGGTGGTTCTCGACGTGAAACTCTCGACGTGGTACTGAGGAAAGGTAATAACTCCTTTGGGTCCGTTGCGGAGCTATCCATCATTGCCATGACCAGCTAGAAGTCGTTGGTGCCCAGGGCAGCCGAGAACAGATGCTCTGGGTAGACCTGCAGAGCTTTTTTATTTAAAGGTGATGTTTCAATCGCATGCCTGAAACGCACGGTCTTAAATACTGGGCAATACCGCCAAGGTAGCAATTTGATTCTAGCTTCACCAGAGTTCGGCTGGACAAAAGAAGGAATGCGTATTGGGATGCTCATAGAAATAGAAAAGGAAAAATAGGGGATCATAGAATTATAGCAGAAATACTTCAGAACTGTTGAAAAAGGTTCATCAAACAGCAAGGCTGGGGGAAAAGCCAATCCAAACTGATATGGACTCAATGTTGTTGCAAATGTTGACAAGTTTAACTGAAAACCATTTATCAATAATCCTTCGCTATAAGCCCACGCAGAACATCTATCTGTACCAAATAGATCAAATTTGGCACCATTATCGCCCTGAGGCCAAACAGTACACCAAATGAGGTTGTAGACGAAGAGGACAGGCAAGCCATTGCGAGACTCAACCTCTAATACTGGACAGAAACTATGGATCCCCCACTTTCCCGCTCGCAGCCTACTCATGGAAACAACTAGTTAACATCTGGATGCAAGATAGTAATTAAATTATTTCGAATCATCCTGGGTAAATTGACAATTTGAAACATCAGTGAAGCGAGTAGGCAGCCTGCTCTTTGCAGCTGGTGGCCGAGGAATGGGTTCTGAGCCACGCCGTGGAGCTCAGACGAGAGGGTGAAAAAGAAAAAGAAGCTTCTGGACCTTCCATGCGCACTCCAGCCTTGTGAGAAGTAAAAAGGCTGCTGAGGTCAGGAAAATAGGCTCGGCCAAAGTTTGGGCGCTGGTGTTGTGTACATATATTTATTTTTATCGCGGCCGCAGACTGCCTGCCACGGAGGGCACGGCTGTTAAAGCTCTTCCGGCCTTTTTTTGGCATGGGCTGCTGCGCCAAACCGCACCTATTTACTTGCTATATTTGTTCGCTCAATTTTCTCAGCATTGCTACATTGGCTGGCTAAATAGCTGCACCATGGTTTCTGTGACAAACCAGTTTCAGCCGAATTTCGATGGCGGCCGGGTTCTGTCAGCAAATTGTGTCTACCACTGCAAAACTCCACTCCACACCTCACGCCACTCTCAACGCAGAGCCACCAAAATGTTAGCTTTCATCCTTCTGCTTTCCAGCTTACTCAGCCTAGCATCAACCGGCGTTTTTCAAGACTGCTCAGATAAGGCATATTTTCCGCCACTTCCTCTTCATCCTTTTCAATTGCAATTCCAATCATCAGGTGAGCTGGAGCTCTGCCCCCAAATGTCCCAGCGGTACGCCACTTTTTTCCTCCCCTGCACAGAAGCAGACTTTGTTGCCGTCCATCAGGCAGCAGTGGGAGTCGAGAAATTCTAAAACCCCTTTTGCTCCCTGCTTTCCTTCTTCATTCAAGCTGGGCTGGGTGGCCGCTTTTTTCACGACAAATACGGCTCCTATTGCTGCCAGTCGTCGCTGCCTGCTGTTCTCTCCCAACCCTTCTGTACCTTTTGGAGGGGACGCTTTCCATTGCTCCTTTTGAGGCGAGGACGCTGGACATTTGGCGACGTGGTCTCACTTCGCTGACGCAGTGGAAATCGGCTGCTCTGGTTGAACCAAGGAACGACTCACTCTCCTGTCCACCAAGTGCGGAGTTTTTTTTGTCGCTAGCGAAAACTGCACACTGCCCAATAGCCTCCTTTCCGAAACATTTTATAAAATGTCGAGAAAAACAATGTTTAAAATGGCAAATAATTTAAATAACCCTAAATCACTTTCAAAAACTGTTCGAAAAATCAAAGCCGGCCCTTGAGGATGGAACGAGAAAGAGGAGAAGGAAATCTGCGAGGCAGCCTTGTGCCAGCAGCTCCAGCTCTGGTTTGGAAGCCTGACCAGCATCGGTTGGGAAGAGGCTGAGCTGCGTCTCATTCACAAGTACTACTGCTGCGTATGGGCCTTCTCCGCCTGCCCTGACCTCTAAGAGACTGGGAGTGCATTGAGGTGGCGACAAGAGGGGAGGTGGGTGAGTGGGAGCAGGGCGGCGGCGAGAATCCCTTCAATCCGGTGGAGGCCAGCTCGGAGGAGGACATCTGGGGCTGACTGAATCGTTGATGGTGTTCTTTTGGACTTGCCTTTTTCTGTATCAGTGTTTTTGTGCTTCGGTAATTTGTCGAGGACTTGGGCAGACAGACATTCCATGTTTGTTTTCGGAACATTTTACAACTAAAACTGGGGTCTGGAAAGGAAAAGCAGTGGAGTGTTTAAACAATAATCTTAAAAGAACTCAAAAGGGCTTGGGACAAAACATTAGTGTAATTTCTTAAAAATGCAAAAAAATGGTTATTTCCAATTTGAAACTCTATTCAAGTTTTCTAAATCTTTGCGGTTTGATAACATTTTTATAAACTTCTTTCTTGCTTCTTTTGTTTGGTTATCCGTATCGCGGGGAAAGTAGAATAGACTAAAAAATGGAATAAAGGAAAAACCAGTCTGAAAAACCAAGTCCAATTCTAACTTAACTTTCAAAGTAAATGTGCTATTAAGATAGATAATTTTTTGAAAAGAAATGGATTTTGTGCTTAGAAAGGAATGAGGGCATGGACATGGAACTAACCATGCTCATCATGTCAGAAAGTGACCTCGCAATATGGCAACACCAGAAAAGCGCCTGAACCTCTGTGCTTAGAAAGGAATGAGGGCAGCAGCTTGATTGTCCATAAATTTATATTATCAAAAACTCCCGCAGAAGAAACTTATGTTGCAGGATTTGCTTCCAAGTAATTCCTAACAACGTGTTGGATGTATACGAGAATGGTCATAACTTGAATTGTTGCAAAATAACCGACTGCAAAAACCCTGGATCCGACTGCCGGAGGGGCTCACACTAATCCTCACTACATTTTGACATATCTGGTACAGCGTTATGCCAAAAGTGCTCTCTTTTCTCCCAAACTGAAATGAGCTGAGCTAATCAGCAAGGAAATAAATCTACTACTAGCGGAATAAGCTTCTAAGCCATTGCATTTTGTTTTGGTGCGCAGTTCAGTGTCCTCTTTTTATGTGCATGCCAAAACAAAATGTAGGTGGCTCAGCTGATTCCACTAGTGCATGTCTCATTGTACACAATTAGGCGATATCATTTACATGTAATTAGCATTGGACCTTGTTGATTGATGCCTTTAGCACAAGCCGATTGAATATCCACTAGTGGTAAGTAATCATTGTGTTTACTCCTGCTCCTTCTGTATGAGTCCAGTCTACATCTCCAAGCCGTTAGGAGTGGGATGAGTTACGTTTATGTTTTCTCCTGCTCCTTCAATACCAGTCAAGTCTACATCTGTTCGTGCTAATTTGACGGTCTCTTGCAGCAAATCTTCAGGTTTGAGCTAACCGTGTTTTCATGTAAAAATAACTAGTTTGAATTTATTACAAGATATACATTCTTGTTCCATGTTTAAAACCAGCAAAGCATGGAATCCATAGCTATAATTCACACCGAATTTGATTCCAGAAAGCACACGATCTCCACTCCTACAAGCCTAATAAGTTGTATGCGCTGCTGAATGGTCGGCTTCTGTCTGGGCTCTCCGATTCTTCTGACGGCAGCAACATTTAACCACCACCGCTACTGTCAGCAGTAGTACGCAAATTACGACGGCCACAAAAACCGTGACAAATGTCCTGAAACAAAAAAATTAATTTAATTGAAGAAAATAAAGTGGCTATACTTTTTAATTTGTTTTACATGATCCAAATAAAGTTGTCAGAGTTGAGTCGGTACAGCGGGTGCATATTCATCCGTACTGTAGCTCCAACCATTAGTGTTAGTGTAAATTGAGAGCTTTTTCCATAAGCTTATCTTGGCAAATAGCCTTTCAATGATTTCTCTTGAAAATCAAAATAGTTACTCGTTGAAAACTTTTTTCCAATTTTTGTGGCCCAACGTAAGTTTTGGAGGAAGAAATTTATCACAATTTTAGCCTAAAGTTCTTTAACCTATGTGAAAAATTTACAAACCGATAGAAGTTTCTTTGGCGTGAAATTAGAGAAATAATTTGAAAGAATAATTTGCACTTCTCAGTTAATTTACACGAATACAAATGAAAGTAGGACCTACTTGCATACCAACTTGCAGCCCTCTAGCTTTAACAGGGTAGGAGAAATGGACTTCTAAAGTTAGGGTTCCAAAGAACTTCCTCTCCGTAGTATTGTTCTAGGGTGACTCTTTTTAATTTCTTTGCGCTCAACGGTTTGCAACAAAAACAACAATACAACAAATTATCAACCTAAAACAAAATCGGATATTCTGTTTTGGAATATCCACAAAAACGTCCATTTCGTCTTCCGGTATTGCGTACGTGCAAACCCTCGATTCCGTCGATCGCTGTCAAACGACGGGCAATTAAATTTATTTGTAGCTTTGAAAATCCAAACAATTTTTACTTAAGAGGAATCAACATACAGAAGATGCAACAATTAGGGAGTGATTATTTCAGCATGACCACTTCGGACAGGTACATGCGCTGATGAATTGAAGTTTGACCGAGTGTGTCTGGTGGCTCTCCAGGCTAGTCCAGTATGGCTTCCAATCAAAGTTCAGTGGGGAATCAGGAAGCCTAAGATATCCATTTTCAAACGAGATAGTTTTCAGTGCAGATTTAATAAATTCTATACAATAAATTGTATACACCGCACCAATTTTGAACAACATTTTATTCTGATTTTCTACAATGTGCTGATTCTTTTTAAATTGACGCAAAAATAAATAACCTTAGCATAAGCCGATTGTTAGTGAAGAATAAGCAAGTGTGTCGTTAAAGGCTTTTGCCAAGTCCCCGTTCACAAACACTGGCTCTGTCCATAGTTCGCCCAGTCCGCATCATATTCCAACCATCTTTGAACTAGTGAGATGGATTAGTCGACTTACTTGGTACTTTTCACAAATTCAGTATATTCCATTCGCCAGGCTTGAGCATCCTTTGCCAGCAAGGATACCAGCAAAATTACAACAGACATCATAATGGGAGCTCAAAACGCATAGCCGAAATTGATCGAGAAGGGGGCCCGTTCCATCCTTCTAGTCAAAAAACCAGGCACATACGTATTCAACGCTACTTCTTTCAAGCTTGTGCTGAGTATATATTTTGTTTATAAATACTTTTTAGGGTAAAGCTTGTGACTTAGTGTACTACTTGGTATTAAGTTCAACTTAGCGTTTAACTTGAATACAATTAATCTGCTTTTGCTATTACAGGTGGAGGCCTTTTCCATACAGCTTAATTTAAAAATTTATTTCTCAAGCTCAGAATAAGCTAGAGAGTTGAAATTTGAAGTGGAAGTAACTCCAACCTTCCTAGATTTAAATAACAAGGTATTCTCGGCGGTTGCCAAGATGCGCGGCCTCACCTCAAGACACCACCTAGATGAAAATGCATGCCAAACTTCAACAGATTTCAGTGAATTATACATGTTTCAATTTTTGAAACATCAAGATTTTGGCTTCTTCTTAAATCAAGAAATACTAATTATTTCAAAAATTCATTTTGCCAGCTTTAAGATATTACTTTCACGGACGTACATACCAAAAATCAGCTAATTTCATTGAAAAACCATGGACTTATGAATGTTCAAATTTTTGAAACATCAAGATTTTGGGTTTTTGACTATAAATCAATAAATAATAAATATTTCAAAATTTCGTCTGGCCAGCTTCAAGATATTACTTAGACGGACGTACCTGCCAAAATTCAACAAAATTCATTGAAAAACCAGTGATTTATGATTTTTCGTATTTTGAAACATCAAAAAATTGAGTTTTGGGTAAAAATCAAAAAATTTCGCAAAGCCCTAATAATGGTGCCAAGGCATCACCAAGGCGGACTCTCATGCAAAAAATCAGCCAATTTCGTCGAAAAACCAGTGATTTATGAATTTTAGTAGTTTGAAACATCAAAAACTTGAGTTTTGGACGAAAATCGAAAAATTACGCCAAGCCCAAAAAATGGCCTGGAGATACCACCTAGGCGGACTTTCATGCAAAAAATCAGCCAATTTCGTTGAAAAACCGCGGAGGCCCGGCCCTGGACAGACATATATATATATATACTAGTCATATAGGTCAGTGGCCGCGCTACGCGCGGCCACCTAATTTTTGTAGAAAAGAGAGCCATATTTGGCTTGCCGATGGTACCAGATACCATAGTTAAAGATGTGACCAGTACTGTCCCTTAAATCATCCTTAAATAAAATTATGTTATTTAGGAACAAAACAATAGCCATGTAGACACTGCATCATGGCCTTTCCAGCCACTACACAGCACAACAGGCTCAAAGATCTTAGAGGCTTGAGAATGCTTTAGGCCAATGCACAACATTCACATAGCCTTGGAAAACGCTGACTCAACCTTGCCTTGATGAATTACTTGATTCCTCCCAAATACATCAGACTCCTGGGTAGGCCGAAAATGGAAAAATTGGCATCAGTCAATCCATTTTTTAAAAAACATTTGACTCAAAACTTTGAAAACTAACCTCTGGATTTAATGCAAAACTCTTGTACCTTCAATTTAAAAAAAAGTCCGACAGAAAAAGTTAAAAACTGGATGAGTAATGGGGTTGCAAAGTCAAAAAATGACCAAAAATCGCAAAAATGGACAAGTTATCGATTATTTCATATTTTCAGCATTACCCATACACTGCGCGCCCCAAAAAAGATTGAATAACTCGTCAAAAGACATACATAGAGCTATCATATGCCAAGATAAGTAAAGAATCCAGGTGGCGCCGAGGCACCCCCCAAAATGGCATCACCCGTATTATATAAGATATGCGGACAGACGGACGCAACAAGGTATTCTCGGCGGTTGCCAAGATGCGCGGCCTCACCTCAAGACACCACCTAGATGAAAATGCATGCCAAACTTCAACAGATTTCAGTGAATTATACATGTTTCAATTTTTGAAACATCAAGACTTTGGCTTCTTCTTAAATCAAGAAATACTAATTATTTCAAAAATTCATTTTGCCAGCTTTAAGATATTACTTTCACGGACGTACATACCAAAAATCAGCTAATTTCATTGAAAAACCATGGACTTATGAATGTTCAAATTTTTGAAACATCAAGATTTTGGGTTTTTGACTATAAATCAATAAATAATAAATATTTCAAAATTTCGTCTGGCCAGCTTCAAGATATTACTTAGACGGACGTACCTGCCAAAATTCAACAAAATTCATTGAAAAACCAGTGATTTATGATTTTTCGTATTTTGAAACATCAAAAAATTGAGTTTTGGGTAAAAATCAAAAAATTTCGCAAAGCCCTAATAATGGTGCCAAGGCATCACCAAGGCGGACTCTCATGCAAAAAATCAGCCAATTTCGTCGAAAAACCAGTGATTTATGAATTTTAGTAGTTTGAAACATCAAAAACTTGAGTTTTGGACGAAAATCGAAAAATTACGCCAAGCCCAAAAAATGGCCTGGAGATACCACCTAGGCGGACTTTCATGCAAAAAATCAGCCAATTTCGTTGAAAAACCGCGGAGGCCCGGCCCTGGACAGACATATATATATATATACTAGTAATATGGGTCAGTGGCCACGCTTCGCGCGGCCACCTTAAGTTAAAGTTTAATTTAAAGTTACACAACCAATTGCATCCCTTAAAATCTTCCTTAAACATATTGACCTTTCAGAAAAATGATATAATTAGATTTATTCACAGTTGAAAACTCAATTTAAGGACATTAAGAGAGCCACGTTTTTAAAGCATCTTTAGTCTAAGCAGCTCTAAGAATTCATAAACTTGATGCAATGCTCTCTTGGTCAATGAACGTAACATTGACTGGTTTTGTGGTGACTTAACTTTGCCTTGAAGAATTATTTGATTTATCCCAAAAACATCAGACTCCTGGGTGGGCAAGAAATCGAAAAATTGGCATCACTCAATCCATTTTTTTCCAAATATTTTACTGAAAACGTTGAAAATTAAACAATGGATTTTGAGTAGAATTGTTGAAGCTTTAATTTAAAAAAAAGTCCGACAAAGAAAGTTAAAAAATGGAGGAGCTATGAAGTTTTGAAGTCAAAAAAAGCCCAAAAATGCCAAAAATACGCACGTTTTCGATTTTTTAATATTTTCAACATTACCCATGCACAGCGCGCCCCAAAAATTATTAAATAATTTCTCAATACCGATACGTAGAGCTATCATATGCCAGGATAAGTCAAGAATCCAGGTGGCGCCGAGGCACCCCCAAAAATGGCATCACGCGTATTATATAAGATATGCGGACAGACGGACGCAAAAATGGGGTAACTGGTTAAGCTGGCCTTGGCCGCCCGCCGCTTCGGGCAGGGCGCCAGAGCTCCTCCGGCCTCCGGGCACGGGTGCTACGGCCCCTACGCTTCGCCTAGCATACTTCGTATGCTAGGCTACGCTCCGGGGCCTCCGCACCCATGCCCTCCGGCCTCCGGAGCTCTGACTGCCCTGCCCTCCGCGGCAGGCGGCCTTCGGCCGCGCAAAAACCATCGATTTATCGATGTTCAAATTTTTGAAACATCAAGATTTTAGGTTTTTCGCCATAAATCAGGAAATAATTAATATTTCGGAAATTCCTTTTGCCAGCTTCAAGATATCACCTTAATGAACGTACCTGCCAAAATTCAGCCAATTTCATTGAAAAACCATCGATTTATGGATGTTCGCATTTTTGAAACATCAAGATTTTAGGTTTTTCGCCATAAATCGGGAAATAATTAATATTTCGGAGATTCCTTTTGCCAGCTTCAAGATATTATCTTGATGGACGTACCTGCCAAAATTCAGCCAATTTCATTGAAAAACAAGTGATTTATGAATTTTTGTATTTTGAAACATCAAAAAATTGAGTTTTGGGCGAAAATCGAAAAAATACGCCCATCCCAAAAAATGGCCTGGAGATACCACCCAGAAGGACCTTCATGCAAAAAATTAGCCAATTTCGTTGAAAAACCGTGGAGGCCCGGCCCCGGAAAGACACATATATATAGATATATATATGCGGACAGACGGACGCAAAAATGGGGTAACTGCTTAAGCTGGCCTTGGCCGCCCGCCGCTTCGGGCAGGGCGCCAGAGCTCCTCCGGCCTCCGGGCACGGGTGCTACGGCCCCTACGCTTCACCTAGCATGCTTCGCATGCTAGGCTACGCTCCGGGGCCTCCGCACCCATGCCCTCCGGCCTCCAGAGCTCTGACTGCCCTGCCCTCCGCGGCAGGCGGCCTTCGGCCGCGCAAAAATGGGGTAACTGGTTAAGCTGGCCTTGGCCGCCCGCCGCTCCGGGCAGGGCGCCAGAGCTCCTCCGGCCTCCGGGCACGGGTGCTACGGCCCCTACGCTTCGCCTAGCATGCTTCGCATGCTAGGCTACGCTCCGGGGCCTCCGCACCCATGCCCTCCGGCCTCCGGAGCTCTGACTGCCCTGCCCTCCGCGGCAGGCGGCCTTCGGCCGCGCAAAAATTTGCGGCTCCATTCACGGGGAAGAACCTGAGTAATAGTCATTTTTCTAAGGTCACTCAACAAATCTTTTTTTTCTATCTAGAAAAATATCGAAATTTAAGCTCAAGGAATTTTTACATAAACATTAACTAATGTAACATAGTTATTCATTACCGAGTTGGAAGCCGCATGCCTAAACAGGCGTTACCGCTATACATAGCCTAAAAAAGGTTTAACGAAACGATTTTCAAGAGGAACTGGGCAGGCGCCGTGATGAAAGAGCCGTAAGCAGTTTTCATACAGGGACGGCTTTACACTTTTAAAACTGTAATATAACGATTTAAATGTATGAAAAAGTTTAAGCTGTCGATGCAAAGAAGCAAAGAAACACAGTGGGCAAGACAAAACTGCATAAATCAGCCTCTTCCTCCATTTCCGATGCAGGCAGCCTGGCACTCCTGTTGGCTGTCGTATCTGCTGTAGGGGGAAAGATTGCTGCAACGGGGGAATTTCCCGCATACACGCCGTCCTCTGTCCGTACGATCCACAAAGGCGTACCTAAAACATCAGCCAATTTGTTTGGGGGCACCTGCCAGCCAAATGAGGCGCCAACCATCGGTGCTCTTCCAGCGGTCTGGGACAGTACTTGTGCTTCGTCCCAGGGTTATTCAGGAAACGGATCAGTTCGTCCAGCCAGCTTCTGACGACGCTCCAGGGGATGTAGACGCAGCTGCTGGGTCTTCTCTGCTCTCTCTCCTTGCCCCGTGTCGCTTGGTTGCCGGCAATTTTTTTTACAAATAGGGTTTGTTACGTTTTTTACCCAAGCCGAGCCCAGCTTGAGCCTAAGCTTAGAGCTAAGCATAAGCCAAGATGGTGTACGGAAAAGGCCTAACCTTGATAGGCTAAAACCTAACCTAGCCTAACCTAACCTAAATCTTTGAGATTAAGCTAAGCTTAGCTAGAGTTGTTGCCAGAGCTAGAGCAAAGGTCTCCATTGTAAAAAGAAGCCTGGTTGCCTTGTCTATTCGGCTGATTGCCGCGCCTTGGTTGGTTTCCTTGTCCTCTTTGTGCTCGCCGCCGTCCCTGTCCCCTGCCGCGTCTCTGGCCTTCCACATCGGTGAGTAGCAGCAGCAGCAGCAGAAGACAGAGAACTCTCTTCATGCTGATGGCGAAGAATGGGGTTCTGAAGAATGGTGGTCTCTAATCAGATTGAGGCTTTAAAATCCCTATTGCTTTGACTGGGGATGGGAAATTGGAACAACTCAATGAGTGATTCTTTTGAAATTGATACAAGGTTGTTGACACTTGCAGACAAACTAGCTATTTAATTGTTTATTTGAGAACGAACCTTGAAATTAAAATTTTGCATGTGTTGATGCAAAAACGACAAAAGGTGTAGCATTAGTGGTAATAGTTTAGACGGCTTAGGCATAGGATATCATGTGAAGCGATAGAAAAATTATAATTTTTGAGCTGATAATGGTGTTACTATTTTCTGCCCGTGTCTGTAGCTTGTGTTGAAACTGCGAAGTGGCTAATGAGACCATCAATCCGCTCTGGTACAGAGTAGACGAGCTTCACCACCTTCAAATGTAAATAGTCTTAAGTTGCCTGCGACATGCGCAGTGATCATGTCTATACGTAGCTACGTCGCCGCACCTTGTCCATACGTAGCTGTTTTGGCAACGTTCAGTGAAGATAGGATACACACAGCACAATGATAGACAGCACAGCACAGAGATGACCTACTTAGAGAAAATTCTATTGCTCATTCGATCTGCTGAAATTCTGTAGCAATCGTACTTCTATGTACATTATATTATGCCTTGTTGATTCACATACTCATATGAGATCACGCCTGAACAGAACCAGAACTCGTACCAGAACAATATATGGTGATTATTATAGAACATTGAGTTCTTCACAAGTAGCCTACGATTCTCCTTACAAACTACCAAGGTTTTGTGCGAATGCTTTGCAAAATCTAACAGAAAATCGTATTCACACCAATGTTAGGCGTATTCATTGGTAGTTGTTCCTGGTAAGGTGGTGATCTCAAATCTAGGTAGCCTTTCTGGCTCACGCCTTTTTTCCCCCCCCCCCCCATGGCCATAACCCCCCCACCATGGAGGGTTACCGGCCCCCCAAGGGGATGACCCCCCCCCCCCATGAAGGTTTCCCCCCCCCCCCCCAAGATTTTACCTATACCCACACACCCTGCGCTAACTCGTCCCCTAGTTGATAATAGGTGAAATTGTGTCTTGGGGGGGGGGGGGAAACTAGTCGTCAAAACTCTTGGGGGGGGGAAACAAGTCCTCGATTTCGACGACAAGTTTCCCCCCCCCCCCCCCCAAGACACAATTTCACCTATTTTCACCTAGTTTTACTGCTGAGCCGTATCAACTAGGGGACGAGTTAGCGCAGGGAGTGTGGGTATAGGTAAAATTCTTGGGGGGGGAAACCTTCATGGGGGGGGGAAACCTTCATGGGGGGGAAACTTTCATGAGGGGGGGGGGGGGTTATTGCTTGGGGGGGGGGGGAATCTCATGGGGGGGAAACTAGGCGTGAGCCGAATTTCTCCCGTAGAAAGAAAAAAAACGTGCAAAATGGTCAATTATACCTGACGTAAGACTCTAGGAAAACTTTGTGGTAATAAAATAAAACAGAAGAGAGTAAAAATGTATTGGTGAAATTTTGCTTGTCTACAGGGGATCCACGACGGTTCATCACCACGACGGTTCATCACCACGACGGTTCATCACCGCGACGGTTCATCAAAACGACGGTTCATCACCGCGATGGTTCATCAAAATGACGGTTCATCACCGCGATGGTTCATCACCGCGACGGTTCATCAAAACGACGGTTCATCACCGCGACGGTTCATCAAAATGACGGTTCATCACCGCGATGGTTCATCACCGCGACGGTTCATCAAAACGACAGTTCATCACCGCAACGATTTATCACCATGAGAAATCCCGTCTACTTAAGTATACACGTAAATAATTTAGATTTTAATTTTTTAGTAAAAGTCAAATTTCGGATATTGGTATGTATTAAACGTAAAAATTTCAAGAATGGAACCAAGGTTTTTTTAAAACAATTAATCAAATGGAAAGATTTAGAATAAAAATTCGCATTGTTCAAATTAAATGGTAGAATTTAAGACAGAAAAAGTAGAAGCTGAAGAGGGAATATAAAAAGCTGAATAATTAGACGAAACATTGCTTGTGGAAGTGGTGATGTTTTTAAGTTTTAATCAATCACTAACAAAACCGGGAAACTATTGCAGTATATGTGTGTGTTAAAGTTTCATGTTCGTCGACTTATTCGGCATGTAGTGATGCAACTTCTGTTAGTTTAACGATTTTGTTACTGGTTGATTAAAACATATCTTATAGAATCTTTTACGGGAGGGCCAAATACCCAAAATGGGGAACGATGGTTCAGCCCAAGTTCGATGGTTCTGCCCAAGAGTGTTGAACAAGGAGGGAAAAGTGGACCGACTTCGACATCAAGCGAAGAGTGGGCCCCTGGCAAGAGCTAAGCCCACTTGGTGAAGTCTGGAAAGAGAAAAGCGGAAGAAGCTGCTGATGAGTTTGAAGATGGCGGCGCTGTACAGAATGTGCGGCGAGGACAACGTCGACCACTGCAGCGTGGAGTGCCTGGGGGCGGAAGGCAACGCCCAGCCCTGGGAGCACCGAGTGCACTGCATCCGCTGCAACCGCAAGTTTTACGCGGCGGGCCTGGACTTCCATGTGGGAGCCCAGAGGCTTGGCCAGCATGACCGTCTGGGACCTCATCAACATCATGGGCGACAACCTGGCTGGGGCCATCGACTTCGACTTCTACTGCCCCCTCTGCCAGCGCTCCAGGTCCTGCTCCACGCCCAGCTCCACGTAGTGACAAGTTAAGTATTGTTAAAGTGTCCAAATTCAGAAAAAATATCTGCAATTGACCACAGCCTAAATGTCAAGTTATATTTTTGCCTGGACAAACCTATTGTGCACACAAAAGCCATGCAACAGCATCCAATGCAAATCTCAAGCCCAGCTTAGGCACACCAGGGTGCCCAACTTTCTTCCATAAATAGGTCCCAGCTTCATTCAGATCATCATTCCTGAATCATTCAACTCTAGGCAGAGCATCCAGTCGCCCTAAGAATGGCCCGCACCAAGCAGCTGGCCAAGAAGTCCATCCAGTCCAAGGTGGAGGCTCCTCTGCTCAAGGCCAAACGCGCCTCCGCCACCTCTGCCGATTCATCCAAGGCCATCCGTCGCAAGGTTCCCTTTTTGGCTCTGCATCAGTTGCCTCTTCCAAAATGACAAGAAGGTCTTTTTGTAACCTGCCATTTAGTAGCAGGCTCCCATTTAGTAACATTTTACTAATTTCGGTGTGTTATTTCCAGCTAAGCACTGAGCCTAAGCCTGATACTAAGCCTAAGCTAAAAACAAAGTCGAAGCAATAATAAAGGCAGGGTGTAAAAATGTTCAACCTACCAATTGGCGGTGTAACTAAATGCCATGTTGCCTTCAACATTACGTTATCGCAAAATTGGACATTGGCTAAGTTGATAAATCATGGCTTTTAGCATTCTCATTGGGATTTCTCTTGTTAAGGCTATCCACACTCAGTTTTAACCTAGACCCCAAGCCCACTTGCCACAGTTTCGGTGGCTCACATATATAGATCACTAGCCATTTTTCCATTATCCAACCATCCCTGCAACATCATCTACTCTATGTGCTGTCTACAGGATGGGGAGCGACGCCGACAAGCGAAGCCAGGGGAGAATGCTCTCAAACAGATCAAGCTCTACCAGCGCTCCACCGAGCTTCTCATCCAGAAGGCTCCCTTTGCCCGCCTCGTTCGCGAGGTCATGGAGCACTGCTCTCCCGGCCTACGCATTCAGGTCAACACCTCTTCCATCTACCCTGGCCTCTATCTACAACCTCCTGGCGCCAACTACCAGCCTATGAAAAATGCAGCATGAGCAGTTGGTGGTCAATGTTTGTAGGCAGCAGCCCTGCTGGCCTTGCAAGACATGGCGGAGGCGTATTTGGTGGGTCTGTTCGAGGACACCAACCTCCTGGCCATCCATGCCAAGCGCATCACCATTCAGCCCAAGGACATGCAGCTGGCTAGGCGAATTCGCGGCGACTTTGCGCATCGAAAGTGATAGCCATGGGATACTTTAGGCTGTACAGTGCCAATGTTGATTTGCTTTTCAGAATTGTTTGGATGCAAAAATATTTTCTAAACAAAACGCCTCAAGCGTTAAGCTCAAGCACTATTCACTGGATAATCCCTTCCCTGATAAAGGGATAGTGCAAATTTATCGATTGCTACATGAAGCTTTATTGACCGCATTAAGATGGCTGACTTCAGAGGCCTTTAGGTAATCAGACAAAATATCTTATCATGCCTATGAGTTGACTGGCGAAATTAGTTCGAGTGGCTAGTCAACGTTCTCTTTGAAACTTGAAGACAAGGAGCTGCATATTGTGTGGAAAATCATAGCTAAGCAACTTTAGATCAAAAGTTTGTATAAATTACGCTAAAGCCTGTATGTGTTTAATATTAACATCGATTGTATGTGTTTCACGTTCACTACACGCTACCGTAACAATTATGAGCAAAACATTTTTTTGCAGAAATTAAATGTAGCATTTCATTTTTCCACTTCTTTCCGTACCATGCTAACCTAATGAGGACGAAAATGGAGATGAAGGCCCCGAGACGTTTGAGGTGGGTCAATTTTAAGAAGTTTGCAAAAAATTAGGATGGACTTTTGAGGAAAACGCATTCTACTATTTTGCCATTTTAAGTGCCTCAAACATCCGTACCTCAACAAATGTTTTGGTATGGACTTTTGGGGCGATTCCTTTTTTATTGCGTAGCAGAGGTTTGATTCATTGGACATTAAACTCTTGGGTACTTTTGGGACAAGTGAATGCAAGGTAAATACTGTTTCTATTTCCCCCTTAGCCTTGGTCAAAAACCCGAAACATATTTGATGACCTTAAGTAATGCTGCTTAGGGGCCACCAAACATAGCTAATAACTCCAAATAAACTGAAAATACCAAATGTCAAAAAATGAAAAATATAGATGGAGCCTCAAACGTCCGTACCAAAAAAACGGAATAAAAACTCCGATTGGTCACAGTTCCTCATGGACTTTTATCAGATGCCACATTCTGTGCTAAGAAATTTGTTGCACTTAAGATTCGAGTTGATCCAAGGGAGAAAGGTGTTTAGAAGTGGGAGAACCTGTGTGAAGCAGTCCTCCCAGAGGTAGAGCGTGAGCAAAATCTGTATGTCATGGATGAGGAAAACTCATTGGAGGCAGTTGCCTGCTTCTCATTCTGCTCATTAGATGATGTTTTAGCCGGTAATGCCATCGTCTGATCTTCTGGCATGCGAAGCTCCTCAGCTATGCAAATGCAAGTGATACTAGAGGCCTTGATGTTTCATCAGTTCAATGAACTTCTGAGGGGCACCAATAGATTAATTCATCATGCTGGTAGATATCCTTGAGCATATCTCAGACAAAGTCTCTGCCGCTGTTGACGCCGTTGTTGCTGCGGCAGAACTCGTTGATGGTAATGGGAACCTGCTACTTCTTCAAGTTCGTGTTCCACTGGTCCTGGTGGTGATAGAGCTCTCCACCTGCTGGCCCACTAAGCCAGCCCAACAGAAGGCTCTCATCCAAAGCACGGCAGTTCCCAAGGTCCACAGCCTCCAGCGGCATCAGTCCCTCCAGCCAGCCCTCCCCCCTCTCCTCAATTAATCCAAGCGGGGAAGGGGGGGGGTCGGGACGGGACACGTATGCTGGAGACGGGAGAGGATGGCTGCCAAGTCTTAAGAGGCGTTTTTTGATAGGAGCAAGAATCGACCGGACATAAATTTTTTGACCCCCCTTTTTTATTGCAGAATCTGAATCTCCATACATTTTTACGTAAGTCCACCAATTTTGGGCGAAAAATATGCAAAAAAGGGGTCACAACAGCTCCAAACGTGAAGGGAGGTCGAAAATTTGAGAAAATTTGAGTTTCAGCAAGTTTAAGTTACATAACTGGCGATTTCGGTATTATTTTTATTAAAAACTTTAGCAAATTGGGTATCTATCGAAAGCTGACAATGTTCCCGACCTGCCTGTGCCCTTGGTTTGATTAAAATTGGCGCCCGAAGCAAGAAAAAGTTCATTAATATGTTGTTTTCTAGAATTTGAATTTTTATATTTTTGTCAAAACTTGATATTTTCATGCACTCAACTTGCATATTGGGGGAAATGACTACCATATTTGAATTTCTTGGAAAATTTTGGTCTAGAAAATGCTCAAAAAGGTTTAAAAATCGGACCGACAAGACCAACCGCAAGCACTTTTCTAAGCCACAGTCAAGAAGGGCCCTATGTTATAACATAGGGCACTTTGGCCAAGGTGGAATTTTTGGACTAAAAAACTTCCAGCTCCTATGTAGGTCAATATTTTTCAGTTTCCTTTTGTGAACTTACTTATCTAGCCCTTAAGCAAAGATCTATTGAGAAAAAAGAGAAGGTTTTAACTTAAATTTTGGAAAACAGGTCCAGAAAGTGAAGACAGGTCTCATATTTGCCCTATGCTATAACATAGGCAAATAATTACCAAAAATTTTTTGGCCTCGAATTTTGATTCCAATGGTCAAAATCGATGCTCCAGCTTCAGATACACCAGAAAATATCATTTTTAAGCCCAAATTTGTTATATTTTGAAAATTCATTACATAGGATTCTGCGACCAGATAAGGGTCATGTTGTGGAAAAAACCCAGGAAATTTAGTTTTCAAAATATAACAAATTTGGGCTTAAAAATGATATTTTCTGGTGTATCTGAAGCTGGAGCATCGATTTTGACCATTGGAATAAAAATTCGAGGCCAAAAAATTTTTGGTAATTATTTGCCTATGTTATAGCATAGGGCAAATATGAGACCTGTCTTCACTTTCTGGACCTGTTTTCCAAAATTTAAGTTAAAACCTTCTCTTTTTTCTCAATAGATCTTTGCTTAAGGGCTAGATAAGTAAGTTCACAAAAGGAAATTGAACAAGGTATTCTTGGCGGTTGCCAAGATGCGCGGCCTCACCTCAAGACACCACCTAGATGAAAATGCATGCCAAAATTCAACAGATTTCAGTGAAAAACCATGAATTATGCATGTTCCGATTTTTGAAACATCAAGATTTTGGGTTTTTGACCATTTATCAGGAAATACTAATTATTTCAAAAATTCCTTTTGCCAGCTTCAAGATGTTACTATCACGGACGTACAAACCAAAAAATCAGCAAATTTCATTAAAAAACCGGGGACCTATGCATGTTCAAATATTTGAAACATAAAGATTTTGGTTTTTTGACTATAAATCAAGAAATAATAAATATGTCAAAAATTCCTTTTGCCAGCTTCGAAATGTTACTTAGACGGACGTATCTGCCAAAAATCAGCTAATTACATTGAAATACCAGTGATTTAGGATTTTTCGTATTTTGAAACATCAAAAAATTGAGTTTTGGGCGAAATTCAAAAAATTACGTCAAGCACCAAAAATAGTCCCGAGGCACCGCCTAGGCGGACCTTCATGCAAAAATCAGCCAATTTCGTTGAAAAACCGCGGAGTACGGGCATGCCACACACACACACACACACATATATATATATATATACACATATATATATATATATATATATATATATATATATATGCGGACAGACGGACACAAAAATGGGATAACTGCTTAAGCTGGCCTTGGCCGCGCAAAAATATTGACCTACATAGGAGCTGGAAGTTTTTTAGTCCAAAAATTCCACCTTGGCCAAAGTGCCCTATGTTATAACATAGGGCCCTTCTTGACTGTGGCTTAGAAAAGTGCTTGCGGTTGGTCTGGTCGGTCCGATTTTTAAACCTTTTTGAGCATTTTCTAGACCAAAATTTTCCAAGAAATTCAAATATGGTAGTCATTTCCCCGAATATGCAAGTTGAGTGCATGAAAATATCAAGTTTTGACAAAAATTAAAAAATTCAAATTCTAGAAAGCAACATATTAATGAACTTTTTCTTGCTTCGGGCGCCAATTTTAATCAAACCAAGGGCACAGGCAGGTCGGGAACATTGTCAGCTTTCGATAGATACCCAATTTGCTATAGTTTTTAATAAAAATAATACCGAAATCGCCAGTTATGTAACTTAAACTTGCTGAACCTCAAATTTTCTCAAATTTTCGACCTCCCTTCACGTTTGGAGCTGTTGTGACCCCATTTTTGCATATTTTTCGCCCAAAATTGGTGGACTTACATAAAAATGTATGGAGATTCAGATTCTGCAATAAAAAAGTGGGGTAAAAAAATTTATGTCCGGCCCCCTTTGAGAGCTTGCAACAGTCGCTCAGGTGGAGGCTGCGTAGAGCTGGCGCGAAATTGAGATTAAAGGTGGAGCTTTGAAATTAAATGCTTCAATGTTTTTTGCTCAAATTGGTATCAAAATGAGGAATAATACCAAGTGAGGTAATGAGTAATGAGGAATAATTTCAAAATAGTATGCAATTTGACATAAAAATTATATTTTTAAGCGTATTTGAGGCCAGAGCATCGATTTAGGCTATTGGAATCAAATTTCAATACCAACATTTTTTTGGCCAATTTTGTCCCATGTTATAGCATAGGGCAAATTCTTGACTTGTCCTGACCTTTGGATAATTTTTCATGTATATAAACTAAAACCCAGTAATTTTGGCCAAGGCTTAGGGTGATTAGCTCACAAAAGGAAATTGATTAGTATTGTCTTCCAGAAGAGCAGGAAGTTTTTTAACATCAAAATTTTATATCTGCTAAATTGCCCTATGTTATAACATAGGGCATATTTTTGGTGCTGGTAATGTTTGGGTTATTATCTCTGTTGGAACATACCTAAATGGCAATTGTAAAAGCAGTTCCTGAGCCAGAATTTCATGGGAAATGTGATGACGATGTCTGTTTTCAGACTGTTGAACAAACGTTTTGAGAAAACTATATGTTTTTGGAAAATTTAAATTTTCTAGTTTTTGGCATTGATTATGTTTTTTGATAAAATATGAAAATTTTTCGTAGAAAATCTAAAAACTTTTGGCACAGCTGTGTCCAGCTAATGTAGTTGAGTCTATCCATGACCAATTTGAGTAATTTTGGCAAAGAGATGAGCATGAACTTTCAGTTTTATGAGAAAAATCGCCATTAACTCCAATTTTGCAACCTCTAGATTGGCAGAGTTGTCCTTACCTGGATATTGAGTTTTGACTCCAAGTATATTTATGAATTTGACGTCCCACATGTTATACTTTTGATTCCTATCATATAAAAGGGGGGTCAAAAAATCCATGGGTCTCCCATTCGCTCCTCTCAAAAACCACCTCTTAAGGTTAAGTAACATTTTCAATGCCACATATACTTCGAGGCATTAGAACACTTAAAACTTTTTGAAACAAGTCACCGCGATGCGAGGCAGCTGCAGCTCTGCATCAAACCAACATGTTTACTTTACAACATTTTTTCTTTGAAATGAATGCTATGTAGGACCAAGTTGAAAAGTTGACTAATTCAATGAAGCATCATAATAAATTTCGTTGGGAATTTAGCTAATTTATCGTTGGAAAAATTGCTGTTTTAAGGTCATAATGCTACTTCCCCTATTTTTGCATAACTGCTGTAGCTGAAAAGGTATTTTTACCAGTTTTGGTATGTGCCAGAGCCAAAAATCGTTTATTAATGGGTGTAGTGTGCAAAATTAATCCCATCTTGACATTTTATACTTTTGAAACAACATTCGCCCAATAAAACTGAACCCTAATCAACCCAAAAAACTAGTTGATCGCGCAATTTTATTCGAAATTTGGAGAAAGAGATTCAATACTGGTTTTCCGATGATACCAGATTTGTTTAGCAAAACGATGTAAATATTTGCCTGGTAAAAATCTCACATCCCATTGCGCGTTTTCACTTCAAATTCAACAGCATCTGGTTTGCAGGAAATGAAACTAGCAGCCTGTTTGACCGTGCTAAGTTTACCAGTTTTACTCTGGTCTTGCAACATAGAAGTATCGGAGGTTGGCTTCAATTACGTGGAGCTGAAAACCAGCAGTCCTTTCACCGCTTCTCTACGTCGCATAGCAGAACAGGCCCATCCAGTACTTTGCCGGACAATACACTTTGCCGGACTATTTGTTTTTTCAATTTTTCTGAAGTTCTTGTGTTGGCTTCGCCCTACTCCTGGTACTATTGTCAGTCCTTGGTACTCCACGACTGGAGGGCGTAGCCGTAGTAGCTCCCTATCGGTCGCTACGAAAACTATGGGTCAAAAACAAAATGTCCGGCAATGTGAAAAGTCCGGCAAAGAACTGACACCGAACAGGCATTCAGTCGGAAGTTGGAGCTCAGGTGAAGCAATTTTTATGCCACATCAGTTCAAGACTAAGGGGAGCTCTGAACACATGATTGGCCTTTTACAGCTCGCCGATCATCAACTTCACTCAGGCTGATGCCTTGGCTTCTGAGAGCAGAAATGGCAGCCATCTCATTCCACTCTGGCCAAATCAGACGGTGCGTTTTCCTCCACAATATCCATTTGACAGCTCTGGCAAAACAATTGTGGCATCTGAACAACAGTGATCGTGTCAGGTATATGTCATAAATCCACTTCTTTTCCAATATGTTTAGGCTTAGGTTAACACTCCAACCAAAGTGACGCTTAGGCTTAGGTTAAAGCTTAGGCTGAGGCTTAGTTAGTGGGCAAATAGTGACGCTGAGAGGCCTTAAAAAGGAAGTAGGGAGCGTGATAGCCAGGCGTGGGTGGAAGATGGCTTCTATGTGATGTGCGCGGAGACAGCGGACTGCCGCCGGTGCACACCTCTGCAGTACCGTGCCTGTTCACCCAGCCCCCTGCTCTACCTCACTGCCCACATGGAGTTGGCTTTATTAGTCGCCCACTTTTGGTTCTCACTTCTCTCCGCCTAAAATTAAACATTTGCCAAAGATGAGCAGAGAAATCCCCCCGCTTCAGGCTGGATGAGGACAGCCGGCTATGGTTCGTAGCTGGCCTGGCCTTCTCCAAGGCTGCGAGCGGAAGGATCTGGATTCCCTTTGGTTTCAACCAACGCTCCCATAAGCTGCCCTTCCTGCCTGGTGGCGAACCTTCCGGTGGTCTCTTCTCTACCGGATGGACCCCTGCTTCTGCCGTCATTCTCAGCAGCAGCAATGGTCACGCGTTAGATGCTTTGCTCATATCAATGTTCAAGCATTCTTTCTGTGAATACTGATTACTGATTCACAGCTAATGAATTTCAACTACCACGCTTAATTCGCGCATTCCTTATGCACTAACAAACTAAGAGCACAAACTTCAGCTACAACGCCAGCCGCTACTCGGGCATGGAATCAGTTGAGTTCTTCGCCGCCAGCGACTACAACGTCAGCAAACTCGCGGCCATGCTCAGCCCATCCTCCAAGCTCCAGACCATCTTCCCTCTCTGGTCCTGGACCTCCAACCGCCTACCCCCTGCCAGCCCCTACTTCGCTCCCCAGAATGTGCCACAACTCTCCCCTACAGATTGATGAGAAAGAATACTAATGGAGGAGTTGGCTCAGGTCTCCATCTACAGCCTGTTCAATGAGCAAACGGCCTGGCCAGCACTGAAGGAGCGCTGCAACAGAGTGGCTAAGGCTATCAAAGTCAGCACCATGTCAGAGCCCCACAGATCAGACGTCAAATCCATAGCAGCTGTGACAAGCTTTCTTGGCTTGCATTGTCTGCTGCTCTGGCATACCATGTCAGTGGTTGAAACCTGTTTGTTATGAATTTTGCCATTTATTGTCCTACAACTTCATTTCCAGCCTAAATTATATCGCTTTAAGCCGCTTCACTTTTGAGAAACTATAAAAAACCCAGAAAAGCGTAATTAGGTGAAAGACATTGAGGAAATTTATACTATAACTTTTCTCATTTAGGACAAATGGTGTCAAAACATGGCTAGTTTATTGCTCATTTACCGAACTTCTTGGCTAATTTTGGATAATTCAGGGATTCATCTAAAAAATTAAGAGAGCCTTTTTGAGAAAATTGAGAAAATGCTTAGAGACCAAGCCACTTTTTTTTCTGACCCCCACTTTTTATGGTTGGATATTGAAAAGGAGATAATTTTATACTATGTCCTAAAAGCATACCTCATAAAACGAATTATTTGGCCCACAATGACACATTTTGTGAGACAAGGTCAGGCAAAATAGGGAAAATCCGGGTTTTTTGATCTTCATTACTAAAATGGCTGCTGCGTGTCAGAAACTTAATGGATTGTACAAATTCCAAGAAGGTTAGATTCCTAAGAGTTAGTAGTACAAAACTGCTTGTTGAAATTGCCCATTTTGATAACTTTTATTGGGTGTAACTAACTCTTAAACTTGAAAAACCCAAAATTGTGGAATTTTTTTTCAACGAAAAAAACTGATTTCACCTTAAATTTCACCAAACTCAAGAAAATGACTACGATTTTTGAACTTCCCGTTAAATTTTGGTCCAGAAAAGTTGCTTAGTTTTCTTGTAGAGGGCTGTTCACTTAGGAATTCATTGCAATGTTTGGTGGTCACTGCTGAAACCGCCCTATGTTATAACATAGGCCAAAATTGGTCAAAAAATTTTTGGTTTCAAAATTCCATTATTTGGGCATGAATTGTTCCTCTAACGTCCCTTCCACCCCCCTGTAACATTTGTTTTCCCAGAAGTAGTCTCAATCTGCCAAAACTGAAATGCCCAATTACCTATGCTTTAACATTGCCTATGCTACAACATAGAAAAATGGGCATTTCAGTTTTGACAGATTGAGACTACTTCTGGGAAAACAAATGTTACAGGGGGGTGGAAGGGACGTTAGAGGAACAATTCAGGCCCAAATAATGGAATTTTGAAACCAAAAATTTTTTGACCAATTTTGGCCTATGTTATAACATAGGGCGGTTTCAGCAGTGTCCACCAAACATTGCAATGAATTCCTAAGTGAAAAGCCCTCTACAAGAAAACTAAGCAACTTTTCTGGACCAAAATTTAACGGGAAGTTCAAAAATCGTAGTCATTTTCTTGAGTTTGGTGAAATTTAAGGTGAAATTAGTTTTTTTCGTTGAAAAAAATTCCACAATTTTGGGTTTTTCAAGTTTGAGAGTTAGTTACACCCAATAAAAGTTATCAAAATGGGCAATTTCAACAAGCAGTTTTGTACTACTAACTCTTAGGAATCTAACCTTCTTGGAATTTGTACAATCCATTAAGTTTCTGACACGCAGCAGCCATTTTAGTAATGAAGATCAAAAAACTCGGATATTCCCTATTTTGCCTGACCTTGTCTCACAAAATGTGTCATTGTGAGCCAAATAATTCGTTTTATGAGGTGTGCTTTTAGGACATAGCATAAAATTATCTCTTTTTCAATATCCAACCATAAAAAATGGGGGTCAGAAAAAAAAGTGGTCAACCGATTCTCAACTCTATCAAAAAGTCTGTCTTAAAAAGAATTGGTCACTGTTCCTTATTCGCTGCTTAACGCTGGGGCGTCTGAGTGTTTATGGCGTCTGAGTCATCTGGCGTCTGACTCATTTGGCGTCTGAGTCATCTGCCGGAAGTTGGTGTCTGGGCCTATGCTGATGACCTGAGACTTGCCTCATCCTCCTCTGCTGCATTGGAAAATGCACTCTCCGTCTTGTCTGCATGGGCATGCGAATGGCAGCTAGCAATAGCTCCAGGCAAATGTACCGTATACAGAATCGGCCCCGGCCCTCTCCCCAGCTACATGGTAGCTGGCACAGTCATTCCGCCTGCACCAGCAGAAGTAGTCCGAGATCTTGGTGTCCTAATTGCAAGCCTCAGCTACAAGGCTCATACCACGAGCATGATCTCAAAAGCCAACTTCTCCTGCCATTTGCTGAAAAAATGCTTGCATGCGTCATCCCTACAGCTGCTCACAAAAGCGTTCACAACCTATGTCCGCCCTCTACTTGAATACGCCTGTCCCGTCTGGTCCCCCAGTACCATAGGGGAATCAGACAGGATTTAGAGCATGAAAGGAAATTCACTAAATATATCCTGTGACGCTGCCGGCTTCCTAACCCCTCTGGCGGATACAGGGCTTGTCTTCAGATCCTCAACCTACACTCACTCCATAGGCGCAGAATAATTGCTGACCTGCTCCTAATTCGCAATTGCTACCGAGTCTGCTGTCGGCAAAGCAGTAGCACTGAGGCTCCTTCCCCCACCCTCCAAGAATCCTGGCATGGGTGTCCCATCTTTTTCCCTTTTCTCCACTCAGGGCTGCGTGGCTCCCACCATTTCGTGGCGGCTGGCGGAGGGGCGGCTGGCCTGCGTGCTCTCTGGCCTGGGCGGGCGGCTGGCTTTTTCGGCGCCTGGCTGCCAAGGAAGCTGGGGCGGGGCGCGGGCTCTTCCTAGCTGCCGTCAACTCCATTCTAGATGCTGATCAAATCTGATGCCTAGCTCTTCCATTCTCTCACCCTCAGAACACCCTTGTTCGCTGTTCTGTTTTCCCCGTTGCTTTACGGAAGATTAAAAAAAAAAGAAAGAAAGAAATGACCAATGACCATTTAACCATTGAATGAATGCGCATACAAGAGCCATTTGACTACTTGACGAATGAACGTTCAAAAAACATTTACACGAGAGCAAATTGCACAATAAGCTCGCCTGAAATATTATCAAATCAGGAAACTTGCTGCAGGTTCGCATGAAGCTGGTAAAGCATCGGCTGAGTATGTATTTTTTTTGAAAATTTTTAAGAAAAGCAAAATCTTTTTGTAATTAGTTTTTTTTAAATTTTTTTGCAAGCTGCAAACTACGGAAGCACTAGCCATGCGGGCAGCTAAACTACTTTTGAACAACAGTTACCAGGTCATCCCGCTACAATGGCATGCCAGCACATTCCCTTCATCGGTTTTCACACTTAGCCTCCTGCCTCTCCCACACTTCTGCCTCATATCGCACATCAAGAAAAGAAGCTAAAAGAAGCCCTGATCTGGAGGGTGGGACTCCATGGAAATACGAACTCTTCAGCGCGTTACAGGCTGGTTCAACCAATTTGGATAAAGAGAAAGGGACGTACCGGGTGCGCGGCGCTTATTTTGATATAATTTGAATCATAATATTTCCAGCCCACTAAAAGCTGGAGAGTTGAAATTTTTACCGACAGTAGACCCAACCAGTGGCGGATATAGGGTTGAAAAGGGGGAGTAAAGTAAAGTACAAATTATCCAATTCATTTGCCCATTTTTGAGTTTTCAGAGCCTAGTTTTGAAATGTGTATCTACGGTGGCTAATTTTGAAAATTTTTTGCGTGCAACGCACGAAATTTGCATTTTTTTAGAACATGTAAATATTTTCCTTGATTTTTGGGGTTTTTCTATGCAGTTGGAAAAAAATTACTGAGCAAATTGTGGACCCAATCCCCCCCCCCCCGAAACAAAACTCTATATCCGCCCTTGGACCCAACTGTGTTTAGTTTGTATATAAATTTGCCAAACTGTTTCAATCAGCCAAACTGGAAAAATCCATTTTAGTAAAACCACCCAAAAAATCTAAATTTCAATATTTGATCATGTTTTACTTATTTTGAGACATGATTTCTCTGGCGCAGTAAAGCTTTTGCGCTCAAAATTTAACACAATTTAGGCCTAAGATTGATTTACTTACAAAATTTAAACTCTCTAGGTGTTTCCTGAGTTGAGAAAAAGCCTCAAAAGTGCATCCCCACACCTTACTAAGCTACAACACAGTACAGGTACAGTGTGCTGCTAGAGCAGTGCAAAAGCGCAGCAAAAACATGTTTTAAGCTTGAAAATGATCAGGAAGCATGATTTTCAAAGGATGAGCCGCGAAGGGGTTTCAAGGCGGCTGCACCCTGCACCCGCACAGTTTCATGCAGTTTATCTGAAAATCCATTTTTGCCATATTTAAATTAAGGAGTTGTGCTGAAAAGGCAATGTAACATAGTTGCGAGTAGCCAAAGCCTTCCCAGCGAATGAAAGATCAATTATTTTTATGATCTCGCAGTTATGCTGGCAGGAGGCGCAATTTGCATCCGAACCAGAAGCCAGCAAAATTTGAGCAGTTCCTCAAAAGTCATGCTTTGCCGATGCTACCAAATACAAAAGATCCAAGCATCCTGTACAAATATGTTACTATTGTAACCATGTTTACAGTCATGGACACATTCGACCTAACCTTGAAAGGCGCAAACGGGATCTCCCTTGCTGTCATCCTTGCACTGCACAATATTCGTCACCCCTTCATTTTTACAAACAGGGTTCAGACGAAGTCTTCCATTGGGTGGTTTTCTGGACTGGTCATTGGAAGCTTTCTGTGCAGCCCATTCCCTTCTGTTGAGAATGTGAGGCTGTGCCAAGGCCAACCGACACCACGAGCATTCCATAGGGCGAGGTTTTCAGAGTAGCTTGGCTTTTTCCTCGAACAGTTGCCGTTTGGCGTCCAGCCTGAGGCACGTTCCAGATGAACAGGAGTTTGTGCTTGCTGTTGTTGATCACGTCCAAGATACCTAGACAGCTGTTTGGGAGTAGGATGTGGGCAAGATGTTAGCATGACTTACAACTGGAAGAGTTGGGAGTAGCAGGGGCTTTGGGAGACGGACTCTTGGGTTTGGTTTTAAAGAGCAGAGCAGAGCATAGAAGAACTTAAAAACAGAAGCAAATATAAAAATTGTTTGCAAATTTTAATGGATTTTGAGCTACATTGACTTTTCATACTGATGAATCTGCTTTGAAACTTGAAATGTTCAAAGACTCCAATTGATAGAGTACATAAAGGAATTTTTTAAATGCTCATTTGATCAAAATATGGCTCAGAAACAAGCACAGATATGGCAAATATGAATATAATATGGCAAATATAACAAATATGGCTACGATAACTTGGGTTGACTTAAACTAGCCCTCAGTCTTATGCTCTTGGTTTTTTCAATGTTTTTATTAGCGAAATTATGATCATAATTATGCAAGCAGGTTGAAGACCGTTGTTAACATATTTTATATTTTGTCAATAACCTGAGAACTAAGCGAATTATGACAACACCGACCTTTTAAAAAAACTTAAAACAAATTTTATATATAATTTGAGCCCAAGCTGGAATAATCCAGGTCCTATAATGGCCTCTAACCTCTCAAAACCTTTTTTGACAGATAAAAATGAAATCACATCAAAGCGAAAGCTAGCCTTCGCTTAGAAGCAGTCCAAGCAGCATTATAATTTAGACAACTGCAAATCTGACAAAGCAGTATTTAGGCCTCTCACCTAACCCAACCTTGGAATCTGAAATTAGTAAGCAATGTTTTGGTGGGTGTTTCACTATGCAAGCCAAGCCTACCAGGCATACCAGTAGCCGCTGATGTTTGGTGCTATTATAAACATATATATTTTTGCGCGGCAGCCTGCCGTGGGCAATCAGAGCAATCAGGGCAATCAGAGCTCCGATGGGGCAAAGGGTATGGGCGCTGAGCAAAAGACCTGAGGAACTCTGGTATACTGGCCAGAGCGGTGGGCAGCCTGTTCTTAAGTTGTTACCCCATTATTCGTCCATCATTCTGCATATACATTGATATAAGTGTCTCCGCAGCCTTTGCATGAGAGCCTGCCTTGATGGTGGCTTGGGACGTTTTTGGGATCGGCGCAATTTTGATTTATTCTTGATTTATAGTCATAAAATAGAAATAATAACAAAAATGGGAAATGTATTGAAGAGCGCACCAAAACTGTGGTTTAAATATAACCCATCTATACCTTTCCTTTTTTGCTCGGCCAATTCAATCACACCGATGAAATATTCATTTTGGCTTGAGAAGAATAATAGAAATTTCTACTGTTTTGTGAGGAACAAAAAACAGGGCGAAAAAAATGGTGTAACGTGAAAAATACTATATTATTGTTCAAAACAATGTATATTTTTGGAAATGCAGAAGTTTTAGAATGGAATCGCTGAACATTGCGCTCAAAAAAAATTTCCTTCCAGTCCTGTAGAATCCAAGAATAATAATATCGTGGAGTCATATTTGTTTGTTCAAGGTTTTTTTTCTTGGCTCCACCCGATCCGCTTGCCCAATATATATTGAAAAAATTTTTATTAGCTTAAAATGTTTCTCTGTACATATCTTGAAATTTAAACTCAAGTAATTTTCATGTAGATGATTAAATACCTACTTTTTTTGGGTCCAGCTTTAAGGCTTCGCAAGCGAAGCCTACGCAGTTTGCATTCAGCTTTAAGGCTTCGCAAGCGAAGCCTACGCGGTTGCCACTATACGAATTGGTTTGACTAAGCCTAAGCCTTTTTTAGAATCAGTATACCTAAGCCTATACTGATTCCAAAAAGGCTTAGGCTTAGTCAAATCAATTCGTATAGTGGCAACCGCGTAGGCTTTGCTTGCGAAGCCTTAAAGCTGAATGCAAACTGCGTAGGCTTCGCTTGCGAAGCCTTAAAGCTGGACCCAAAAAAAGTAGGTATTTAATCATCTACATGAAAATTGCTTGAGTTTAAATTTCGAGATATGTACAGAGAAACATTTTAAGCTAATAAAAAATTTTTCTATATAGTACCCTTTGGGGGGGGGGGGTGAAACCTTTTGGGGGGGGGGTGAAACTCTTGGTGGAGGGGTGAAACCTTTGGGGGGGGGGCTCTTGGTATCAGCCTTTCTTTGAATTGTTTGAGACTGTTAGCGCTTTATTTGTCAGTTGGAATCCAAAAACAACACAAAATATTGAGTGCTTCTACCGTAAAACCAGCACAATGTAATGTATCTCTGTAATGCAAATAGAAAGAAAGGCGGGTGAGCAAATGGGGAACTTGGGAATGAAAGGCTGGAACTCTAGATGAACGGAAGGACAGTCAAGAGAAGGCCAGGAGGGAGAAGGCTGGCACTGTATGCCTTTACTGGCTGTGGCGGCTTCCATTTGTAAGCATCCACCTTCTTCTTGTGCTCCTGACAGACTGGATGCTTATTCAAGAAATCCACGCAGACTTGCGGAGGGGTCAATGATCCTGAACAGTCCGCCTCTTGTAGCAGACAAGAGTGGTAGTGAAAGAATAGGCAAGAACCTTTCATTTTCTGGGCAACCCTGAGGCAGTGCAATTGCTCCCGCAGCTCGTAATATTTCTGACCCTGTCCCGGCGGGCACTGCTTCAGGGCGAGGGGCTGGGCGCATCCGTCAAAGCAGTGCGCCTCCCTACAGCAGTTGAGCAGTTATAACGGCATTGTAGTGCTGATTGCGGTAAACGTGCAGGCTAGATGTCTGGCGGACTTGCAAAAGCATTTTAGATTATTTTCGATGATACTCGTGCAGTTGCTCACGGCCGCGATGTTTGCAGAAATCATTGCTCTGCCACAGAAAGCAAGGCGACGGGCAACACCTTGGCGGTGATCCTTGCACAGGAAGTCCTGGATAGGACCGGTGCTAGCCATTTCTGCGCTCATCCTTTCCTCATCACAGCTCTGCTTTTGAAAGCAAGTCGTGAGATTGTTCACCATCTTGCAGTAATATAGCTACAGACGTTGTTTTAGAGGCTTGTCTGTGAAACCCGCATAGATGCTCCAGCTCATCCTCTGTGAGAAAATCCTCACCAAGGACAGCCAAATCGAGGAGAAGGGCAAAACATTCGCAGGATTTTGCATCTTCAAACTCTGTCTAATAAAATTCGTCAAACAAATTTTGCTGCTAAGATTTGCCGCTTGTGTGTAATGGCGCCAAATTTTTAAAAATTCTCGATATTAAACTTTGTTTAATTGAGTCTTGACAGGCTCGAAACAGTGTGATTCCACTTATGAAAAATAACTGCTTTTGAACATATGAATTGAACACAAACCCACAGGTCTGTGTTTGACCCCAATCTGTGTTTGACCCCAATTCGGCAAGAGCCACACAGAGTCATGTCAACAAGCTCCTAGTTATGGGTTTTTTTACCGTAAATCTTAATTTCATACCCCTACCCCAAATCCATACCCCTACCGCTACCCCAATGTTCCATACCTTTAGGCATATTTTCATACCACAATAAACATTTATGCGTTTTCCGTCAGATTTCTCAAAAATTTAGTGAAAAATTTTAAAACTAACAGCGTATTGGACATTTCCGCTTCGAATGGTACCACTCGTTCTTAATTGTTTTCATTTTTGGGGCCGTCGATGCAAGCTTTATGAAAAAACCTAAATTTGATCTTTTTCGCCAGGTATAAACATTTTTTCCTACTCTCCTACCCCAGGAATGAAAAATTGTTGGCACTCATGCTTCGAATATGAAAATTTTTTGGCACTCATACCCAAAATGATGCAAAAACTACATATCCAGGTTACAATGAGTTGCTGGGATAAGGTAGAGTGGATATCATTCATGTTCAGATTCATGCAACATTTACTATCGAAACTAAATGGTTTGAACCTTAACTATGTACTTAGTGAAAATTATGACTTGGGCAAAAATAAATCAACTTTTCCAATTCTTGTCAAAAACCCACATTATGGATATCAATCGAAAGCTACTGATGCATTGAGTGCGAAAATGAACTTTGATCGGCCAGTTTTTAATTAACAAGTATATGGCGCAAAGCGCAATAGGTGACCGCGGAGCGCTTACACCTTCACATATAGTAAAATCCAAAAATTAAGGAAAAATTCTGCTGTGAAAGTGATCATTGCATCTCAAAAGGAAAATTTTGTGGTTTCTCAACCATTTTCAAAAGTAAGCACAGATTTGGAATCGTTATATACGACTTGTGAACTAAAAAACTCAAGTCTTCTGTGCAATTATCAGCCGTTCAGCTGCTACTAATTATTGATGCCATTGTCATGCATGAAAGTTTGTCACTCAAGAGGGCAAGTCTGTGGTTTCTAAACAATTTTCAAAAGTAAGCACAGATTTGAAACCGTTATATACGACTTGTGAACAAAAAAACTCAAGTCTTCTGTGCAATTCTCAAGATTACAGGAGCTACAGTGCAAAAACTGTATATTGCAATTTTCAAGCCTTTCTACCCAAATAAGTAATGTTTCAAATGCTCGGAAACCGGGTCTACCCCTCCAGATCTTCCTAAAACTGCATTACCTTTCAGGAAAAAAAAAGTTGGTCCAAATCCGTTGAGAATTCGCCCGTTCCCAGCATTTCCAGATATATATACATACATACATACATACATACATACATACATACATACATACATATGAGGACAAAAGTTTAGTAACCTCTATAAACCGCAGAGCGGCCCTTTGGGCCGCTCCGCGGTCAAAAATTGAAAAAATTAGACATTCAAAATTTGAGGTATAAGTAAGAAAAATAAAAATTTAGGAAATTTTTTTTCCACTCATACCTTGGGTTTTTTCAGGATAAATTGACCCCTGGAGACCCAAAATGATGCAAAAACTACATATCTAGGTTACAATGAGTAGCTGGGATGAGGTAGAGTGGATATCATTCATGTTCAGATTCATGCAACATTTACTATCGAGACTAAATGGTCTGACCCTTAACTATGTACTTAGTGAAAATTAAGACTTGGACAAAAATAAATCAACTTTTCCAATTCTTGTCAAAAATCCACATTATGGGTATCAATCGAAAGTTACTTAGTGCGAAAAGTTACTGAGTTGCTCGACCAGTTTTCGATTAGAAATCAAAAAAATTAGACATTCAAAAAATGAGGTATTGGTATGAAAAATAAAAATTTACGAAATTTTTTTCCCACTTATACCTCGGGTTTTTTTAGGATCGGAACTCTGCCTATTCGCTCTGCTGTAGGTACCTTTGGAACAATCGGTACCATCGGAAAGCTAAAATTAAGTCTCTTTTCTCCTGAAAATTCCATAGCCCCGAGTTCAAAGTCCATATCTACTACAACACTAAAATTCTACAGCAGGAGAAGCTTATGAATTTTCAATCAATAAAATGATTTAGGCAAGATATAACATAATCATGAATAATTTTGATTTAAATTGAGAACCACTTCTGTATTGGTCCATTTAAAACTCCAATGCACATTCATAAGCAGGCGGCAATTTATGGCTCAAACCCTGCCTCAGTAGAGTAAGTCAATTGCATTTTATCATAACGCGTCAGTTAAATGGCTGGTTCAGTGGCTAAGTAGTAGATGTATTTCTTTGACTCTTCCACTAGTAGTAGATGTATTTCTTTGATATTGAACTCAGGGAAAACATACCGACACTTTGTGAAAAGTTTTTGGCCATAATACAGCGAATTCACAAATAATTTGGACTTATTTTTTTTGAGAAAGCCCTGAGTTTTGTGCATCCACTGAGCATACTTGCAGCTGTTTTAAATGCTCACAAAAAATGGCATGCAATCCCTGGCAAAGAGGGGACCCTCCTTACGCTCCGCTCAAATGATCCCAATCAGAAACACCATCATCAACTGCAACCTATAGACTAATAAGATTAGTAAGTTTTGATTATCCAGCACGACCTTGCTAATAAAGGTTATCGTAGAGGGCACCTTTTCTTCGCCACTCTGCGCATTTTTGACCGCGGAGCGGCCCGAAGGGCCGCTCCGCGGTCTATAGAGATTACTGAACTTTTGTCCTGATATATATATATATATATATATATATATATATATATATATATATATATATATATATATATATATATATATATATATATAATCTGGAAATGCTGTCCACGGGCGAATTCTCAACGGATTGGGACAACCTTTTTTTCCTGAAAGGTAATACTATTTTAGGAAGATCTGGAGGGGTGGAACAAGTCCCGGAGCATTTGAAACATTACTTTTTTGGGTAGAAAGTTTGAAAAATGGGGTATGTTGAGAAATGGCGAATTCTCAACGGATTGGGACAAACTTTTTTTTTGCTGAAAGGTAATGAAATTTTAAGAAGATCTGGAGGGGTGGAACAAGTCCCGGAGCATTTGAAACATTACTTTTTTGGGTAGAAAGGTTGAAAAATGGGGTATGTTGAGAAATGGCGAATTCTCAACGGATTGGGACAAACTTTTTTTTTGCTGAAAGGTAATAAAATTTTAAGATCTGGAGGGGTGGAACAAGTCCCGGAGCATTTGAAACATTACTTTTTTGGGTAGAAAGTTTGAAAAATGGGGTATGTTGAGAAATGGCGAATTCTCAACGGATTGGGACAAACTTTTTTTTTTGCTGAAAGGTAATGAAATTTTAAGAAGATCTGGAGGGGTGGAACAAGTCCCGGAGCATTTGAAACATTACTTTTTTGGGTAGAAAGGTTGAAAAATGGGGTATGTTGAGAAATGGCGAATTCTCAATGGATTGGGACAAACTTTTTTTTTTGCTGAAAGGTAATAAAATTCTGCAACGTTCTGAATTTGGTCCCCAACCTTTTGAAACATCCCTTCTTTGGGTAAAACTCGTAAAAGTTAAGACTTGTGAGGTGTTTAGCTCCGCGGTCACCTATTGCGCTCTGCGCCATATACTTGTTCAAATGATCTCTCACAACATTTTCTGTGGCAATGAAAATCCGTCCCCAAAAGAGTTTGTTCAAAATAAAATAATCAATATTTTTGCAGCAGATCAGCCGATATGGATGCCGCCGCAAGTGCAGCCAAAGACGTAGAGGCACTTATTTCCTCTGAAGCGAGTATGCTGATTTTTTGAAGAAGTGCATTAAAAAAATTGAGCATACCCGCAATCTTTGGGGCTTTTGCAGGGCGTCAGGTCTCCGCAAACTCCTCCCTTCCCGCATTTGCACTTCCGCCCGTCCCTAATTTGACATAAATCAGGACATGTAATTTTGCACCATTTAGATGGACAGTGTGGAGTAAATTTTGCATTTTTAAGTTTATAAGAACATTCTTAGGGATTCAGGAAAAAGTAAAACAAGATAAGTTTACTCATTTTAAAGGCACAGATTTCCTTCTATTCTGGGTTGTTTGATAACATAGGACGAGAAACATGTGCTGACATTTGCAATATGATCAAGTGGGCCAACTTTGGGGTCAAATATATTAAGTAGATTTTGAGTTATTGTTTATTGAACAAGGTATACTCGGCTATCGCCAAGATGCGCGGCCTTTGGTCCAAATAAAAACCTCAAATAACATTACTATACCACCCATATGAATCACTGCCAAAAGTGAGCTGATTTTATTAAAAACTCAGGGATTTATGGATGTTCGAATTTTTGAAACATCAATATTTTAGGTTTTTGACTAAATATGAAGAGTTCATTTTAAAAAGTCCTTTTCTGAACTTCAATTTACCACCTTGATAGACGTTCATGCCAAAATTCAACTGATTTCATAGAAAAACCATTGATTTATCGATGTTCAAATTTTTGAAACATCAAGATTTTAGGTTTTTCGCTATAGATCAGGAAATAATTAATATTTCGGAAATTCCTTTTGCCAGCTTCAAGATATCACCTTAATGGACGTACCTGCCAAAATTCAGCCAATTTCATTGAAAAACCATCGGTTTATAGATGTTCGAATTTTTGAAACATCAAGATTTTAGGTTTTTCTCCATAAATCGGGAAATAATTAATATTTCGGAGATTCCTTTTGCCAGCTTCAAGATATCACCTTGATGGACGTACCTGCCAAAATTCAGCCAATTTCATTGAAAAACAAGTGATTAATGAATTTTCGTATTTTGAAACATCAAAAAATTGAGTTTTGGGCGAAAATCGAAAAATTACGCCCATCCCAAAAAATGGCCTGGAGATACCACCCAGAAGGACCTTCATGCAAAAAATTAGCCAATTTCGTTGAAAAACCGCGGAGGCCCGGCCCCGGAAAAAAAAAAAAGACACATATATATATATATATATATATATATATATATATATATATATATATATATATATATATATATATATATATATATATATATATATATGCGGACAGACGGACGCAAAAATGGGGTAATGGCATAAGCAGGCCTTGGCCGCCCGCCGCATCGGGCAGGGCGCCAGAGCTCCTCCAGCCTCCAGGCATGGGTGCTACGGCCCCTATGCTTCATCTAGAATGCTTCGCATGCTAGGCTACGCTCCCGGGCCTCCGCACCCAAGCCCTACGGCCTCCGGAGCTCTGACTGCCCTGCCCTCCGCGGCAGGCGGCCTTCGGCCGCGCAAAAAAGTTTACCACCCCCAAAGTCTAAAAAGTGTAATCACCTCCACGGCATCAACTTATTTTAAACGGTTGCATAAATTTTTACGCGCAGTCTCCATCCTTTTTGTTGCATTCCGTAAAGTCCGCCGAAGTGAGTTGCAGCAAAAGCATAAAAAGAAACGAAAAAATATACCAACTTCATTTTTAAACTACTAGATTGCCAGAAGAGTGAAAAGCTTCGTCTGGGCAATCTAATGAATACTGCGCATAATTATGGTGTGGCTTGCTCTTCATACTAATGTTTAGAGCATTTTCTAACTTTCGGAAATTGAAAATTTAGTTTTCCAGTGAAAATTATATAAATTTTATTTTTGTTACTTTTTCATTTCAGCTTGGCAAACAACTTGCTTTCATGCACAAATTGATTATTATCACGTAAATAAAAGATGCGCAGCTTGTAACAATCTTTTAAAAACTGACAGCTCCGACATAAAAGACAAATTTTTCCTTTCCAAATAATAAAATTGAAAAGATAAAATAATTTTGAAAAATTTTATCTCTGTCATAAAAAGGAGATATGAACAAGTATATGGCGCAAAGCGCGATAGGTGACCGCGGAGCGAATCCCCTCTTCCACATTCACCTGTAGCAGATGCCAAAAATTGAGGAATGCCTTCATTGCATGGGTGTACATTTTCTCTCAAAGGGGTGAGTCTGTGGTTTCTCAACCATTTTCAAAAGTAAGCACAGATTTGGAATCGTTATATACGACTTGTGAACAAAAAAACTCAAGTGTTCTGTTCAATTATCAGCCGTTCAGCTGCTACTAATTATTGATGCTATTGTCATGTGTGAAAGTTTGTCACTCAAGAGGGCAAGTCTGTGGTTTCTCAACCATTTTCAAAAGTAAGCACAGATTTGGAATCGTTCTATACACTTGTGAACAAAAAAACTCAAGTCTTATATGCTTTTCTCAAGATTACAGGTGCTACAGCGCAAAAACTGTATATTGCAATTTTCAAGCCTTCCTACCCAAAAAGTAATGTTTCAAGTGCTCAAAATCCGGTTCCCCTTTGCCGGATCTCCCTAAAATATTATTACCTTTCAGGGAAAAAAAAGTTTGTTAAGATCTGTTGAGAATTCGCCCGTTCCCAGCATTTCCAGATATATATCTGGTACCATCGGCAGGCCAAATGTGGGTCTCTTTTCTCCAAAATTTGCGATTGCCTTGAGTAAAAAGTCAAGGAAATACAATTTCTACTAGTGGAATCTGCTGCTTGGACAGTTGCATTTTGTTTTTTGCGCGCAGTTCAGTGTCTCTTTCCATGCGCACCAAAAAACAAAATGCAGATGACGCAGCAGATTCCACTAGTAGAAATTGTATTTCCTTGACTTTTTACTCAAGGCAATCGCAAATTTTGGAGAAAAGAGACCCACATTTGGCCTGCCGATGGTACCAGATATTTCTTCCACTTTTAAAATTAAAATAAAATGTATGAATGCAAATTTTATATTGTTGGTTATAAATTTAGTAAGGATTTTCTTAGACAAATAAATTAATGATAAATAAACTTATTTAAAAAATATACCAAAAAGAAAAGTTTCGAAAATGAAAAATAAAATGCAAATTTATTGGCAAACATACAAATTTTTGAGAAATCTTCATTGCTCATACTCAGGCCAATCGATTTTTGGGAGAGAATTATCCTGCCGATGGTACCAGTTATTTTCTCAACTTTAAATACACAAAAAGTAAAATTTTAAAAAACATATACAGAGGCAAAAAAATATAGAAAGGCAAAAAAAACTTTGCACTGGGGAGGATACGAACCAAGCCCTCACTAGGTTAGGGGCAATCGACCAATCCACTCGACCACTGAGCCTTTGAATCAATTGCTCTAATTAAGTCTTAATTAATTGGACATCTAAGCCCTTCGCATGCCCAAGTCTACCCTTTACCGTTGACCAATTGAATACCTACTATGGTCCATTGAGCAGATGCGGAGGAGTAGTAGTAGTAGGAGGAGGAGGAGGAGGAGTTCGGACAAATGGTTTTGAGTGATTTTCTCTTGTGTTCTGCCTTTTTTAGCCGATTTCTCGCGAGTTTTGGTCAATTCGATGATGCCCTTTCCAATGCAAAAAGAATTAGAACGATTGGACCTTTCTATGAAGCACAAAATCCTTATCAATTTTAAGATCTAGCAATAACCCTCAAAACATACACCTGGGTCGAAAAGAGGGGCTGGGCGCTGACACTTCGCTAAAGCTCCGTTCGCGCCAGCCCAATATACGTATATCTTATATAATACGGGTGATGATATGCCTCTGGCAGAATGGTTTCAAAGTGTATCAAGGCATATGATAGCATTTTGGATAGATCTCAGCGAGTTTGACAAAATATAATTTCTCATCCTCGCGGTTTTTCCTTAATAAGGAATTATGACTGAAAACGTGTAAAATTTTGCCATTTTTGTGTTTTTTTTAAACTTTACTTCGCCCTAGCTCATTCAATTTTCATCTTTTTTTGGCGAATTTTTTTTTAAATTCAGGCCTAAACAATTCTGTTGAAGACCATGGATTTACTTCTTCATTTTACTTAAATTATTTTAGCAAAAAATGCCATTGAATGAAGTCAATTTTCGCGATTTTGGCCCTACTAAGTAAGCTGATGTTGCACAGTATGGATTAGTAGGGATATGGAGCTGTTCAATGCAGGAGGTCTGTTGACTGTGCCCCATGCACTCACTGAACTTGCTTAGTTTGCTTTTTTGATCAGATGAGTTTCCAAAAATGGTGGAGCTTAAACTGTTGATCAATACTGGGTTTGAGAATTAAATGTAGTTAAATTAATGAATGATGAATCAAAATGAATTAAATGAATAAATTAAATTTAATTAAATGAAATGAATAAAATTGAATATAACTAAAGGAAATAATGAAATGAAAAGTGTGGCCGCGCAACGCGCGGCCACTCACCCATATTACTAGTATATGTATATATATATATATATATATATATATATATATATATATATATATATATATATATATATATGAGGACAAAAGTTTAGTAACCTCTATAGACCAATTCGGGTCAAAAACTCCGCGGTCAAAAACCAATTTTGAAATCTATTTTACACAAAATATTCTTGGCAGTTCCATTGTTCAGAGCTTTACAGAAGCTTACAGTTAAGTTTTATCATGTTAATGGGGTTTTCAGCTCAATGCTCAAGGAGAACTGCAGAACAACTGCATCAATAGACAAAGGCTATGGAATAAAGGCATAGCACAAGAACAGCTGATTTGTCTTGCTAAAGGCGGTCTAGAGTAGAACATATTTAAAGCAGTGCGGCTTTTTTTCTAGTCATCACAAAGCATACTGTCAAAACAATGCTGCATCTAAGCCTTCTCCTATTTCTCTCCATCCTCTTAATACCAAGTTCTGATGTATGTCCAAGCAGGAAGAAGGAGAGACAGAAGTGAATGAGCTGGATGCAAAATAGGCTGAAAAGGCGGGGGCTCGAATTCGCCTCTCCGATTCCGGCATCAAATACGTGGCGAAGCTTGGTCGCTCCATTCTTCAGCGTGAAATTCCAAAGGTTTCTCTCTTCAAGGCTTGAGGACTTTTATTTTGGTTACTTTTTTGCAGATAAACATACCTAAAGTTCGCAAGAGTGGTATCGGGAACAAGGGCTACATCGAATTTCCCAACATTAAAATTAAGTCTTTCAAGGTTGGGTGCCGTTTTGAGAATAGTCGCATGCTAGCAATGGTTATTGTATCATTTTTTGTTTAAAGAAATTTTTTCCATAAAATGTCCTAATTCCATAATTCCATAGTTCCTTTAATATTTTACTAATTTTAGTTTTTAACGAATTTCGCAATTTTTTCGTCACCTACTTGCGTTTTGGGTGCTCGTGAAAAAAATTTACTGTGCACTCCAAAATCAGGTAAGGAAAATTGATTGATTCAAAAAAACGTGTTCTCCCCACGAACCTGAACAAACTATTTGCGCATGGTCGGTTTGCCCTTTTTGCACCAGTCGAACACTTTGCAAGGACTAAAAGTGGCAAATGTATCTGGTACGTCAAGGTTGATCGATAATATTTGGGATCTATATATTTCGCAGTCGCTTCCAAAAATGAAACCCATCAAAGGCACCCGAAATCCACTACAGCCTGAAGCCGGACTCAGAAATAGACCTCATCCTGAAGCAGGGGAGTGTGAGCGTGCACAGCAGCTTCAGCGGCGGCACCTATGCTCTCTTCTGGATCCCCATTTCTGGTTTCTGCCTCATCTATTCTTTGTTGCTCCATTGAATGACATCAATGAAACAGGAACAGTGAGCGGTGGGTCTAGTAATCTGGGGCTCGAGCTGGGCTTCCAGCTGGAGCCAAGCGTGGGCGCTGATGGCCGGCCTCGTGTGCGAATTCCCACCTGTGATGCCAGCCTTGATGGCTTCAGGTTTTCTTCCAGCTTCCTTTATGACTGACCAATGATTGTGGAGGGGTTAAAATGTTAAAATTATAAAAAACCGGCTAATAGTGAAGTAAACGGCTCAATTTTTATGGAATGTTTTGAAGATGAGCGAAGAGAGGAAAAATTGATACATTATTCGGAAGTCAAATTAGTTTTAGCGATCGCAATTAAAGAAAGCATTTTTGATAAAATTTGGCTTTCCTACTACACTTTATAATATTGCCCTACAGTACCTGTTTTGCTCACACTAAATAGCTTCATCATCAAGGTTTGAAAAAAGGCTTCCAAATTCGGCAACCCAGTCATATCATTCTACATGTTGGTGCGGGAGACTTTCATGCTGAGAAGTATGTTTGCGATTGAGAAAAACATTTTCATGGCTGGAAGGAGGGTGACCCATGATAGCAAACTTGTGGCTTCTCTTTCAAACGGCAATGTTTTCCAGCCTGAGCTTCAGTGGAGCCGTAGGCGTGCTTGCCACACTTGTCCATTTTCTTGGCGCTCCCATTTATAACATCCTAATGATCATGGTCCGAAGCCATCTGCAAATAGCCATTTGCGAAGGAGTCAAAGGAGCGCTTCAGGTTCCTCCCCTTTCCACTCACTTACCGATGTTAGAGGCCAAGGCTTTGAAGGACGCACTGAGGAAGGAAATTCAAACGCTGCCTACACTCCTGCCCGTTTTCGACCAACTCAACCTGCACTACAAGCTCACTCGCCCGCCCACCGTCCACCAGCACTTCCTCCAGTTTCATGTGGACGGAACCATCGGCAAGAGGAAACAGTCGAGTCAACTGGAGCACCCAGGCTAGGGGGCCTAAGCCCAAACTTCTTTCTCCTTCTCGCTATTTCGTTTAATTTCAATCTCCAAGACAACAGCGTCTGGCTTGAATAATTTAAAAAAGGGACAAAAGACGAAAACTTCCAATTTGCAGCATTAGCTGCGGAGAAGGTGCCAGAGAAGAATCCTCGAATGCTGTACATCACTGCCAGTGACTATGTCCTCAACTCACTCCTTCACAACGCCGACGAGGCGGGCCTCATCAAGTTCCACCTCAAACCGAGCATGCTGCCGAGCAATCTGCGAAAGTTCCCCTTCAAAGCTGTATCTTTCCCAAACTGGCTTTTCTGCTGCACAGGTTTCTTCATACAAGCTGCAAGGAATCCTGTCTGGGCCAAATGGTGCCCGAGATTGGCAAAAAATACCCAAATGCCATTCTAGAAGCTAAGCTTACCACAGTCAAAAAGGCACCGAACGCAAGTAAATTTTTCGAATTTTTATTGAACCTTTTGGCGAGTAGGAGAAAGCGACGGCTTCGTAAGTGTTATATGAAAAAATATTTCCAGTGATTGACACCCACGGAGCGCACGTGAATGCAACCATCGAAGCTGCTATCTATGCAAAAACTAAGAAATCCAGCGAGCACGTTTTCACGATGGACGTTCAATTGGGGTATTTTGAGCCTGATTTGAAAGTATTCTAGGTGCTTAAATTTTAAGAAAACTACCTTAATGCCAGGTTGACTGCTCAAAAGGAGTGTAATTCGAATTTAAAGTGGAATTGAAGGGCTTCATTGGTGCCGTTTATGAAGAAGGAACGCGTCGGGGGTCAGTTGAACATCAGCAGTCTAGTGCTGAAGCCGGCCTTCTCTACAGTGGGCCAGATTCCACCGATGACTTTGCCCTTCTTCCAAAGCATCCTCACTCCCATCATCCAGGTTTAATTCTTGCTTCACTAATAATTTTCAGCCCAATTGCTTCTGCAGGATTTCGCCAACTCCAAGATCAAAAATGGCATCGTTATCCCTAGCATGGAGGTTATAGTTGTAGCATTTGTATCTGGATTTTGTCTGGCACTATTGACATTTTTGAGGGCGTGCGTTTGGTGAGACCGGAGCTGAAGCTGGTGAAGCGTGGTGTCTCCATCCACACCGACATCGAATACAAGCCATGATGATTCAATGGTCTGTTGAATTGATGAATCAGTTTGGTGACCAATGCTGACGAAATGATCGGGCCAAGGCCAAGCAGCACAAACATTTAGAACGCCAGAAATAAAGAGATCATGATATGCCGCGCCTATTCTTCGTTCGGATGCTCTGTTTGAAAAATCGACATCCGCATCTCTATTGTGCTGGTAGACAGAAACCTTGTTGAGAAGAAACATGCTTCATCAAAATATAGGGTCATCAACATTTTGTAACCATTTCAATGAAGGAATGGAATAGCGTCGCGTCCGTTCTCCAAAACACTTGAGGCAGTTTTCACAAACATTTAAAACAAAGCGGAACAAAAACCTGACATGCAAGCAACCATAATCGCAATTGACCATTTACTACTATTGTAGTCATAACTGTTGCGCCCTGGGATGCTCGTTTTATTTTCTTGCTTTTTTAGGAATAAAACAGGCTCCCATTGTTTATGATTATTGCCCAGCTAGGCTCAACTGATTCAATAGTTTTCCGCAATTTCGAGCTAAATTGATGAATTGAAGCACTCTATAAATTCACTAATTGACAACTTCACAAAATCAATCGTGCGCCCATTGATGCCTAAACTACGGTGCCTCCTGGGCAGCTGAAATGGTTCAACAACAACTGCAGCCAGCTCGCGCAATTTTCCACCCCCAAGGCCTGAGTCTCGTTGGAACAAAGTATTACGCAAATCGGCGGAAAAATAGGCATCAGTTTATACAGTGCTGCAAGAAGTATGCTCTGGGCTGGTCTCCTCTTGATTCTCCTTCCAGGACTCTTCAGCGGTTAGTACTTTTATTTCACCCGCATCCTGCCAGGAGTGGGTGATTGGAGACAAACGATCAATAGGTGTAGTCCAAAAACTAGGTTTTAAAATTTTTCAGTGGTCGTACATCCTTTATTGACACATCTTTTAGGATACCAAGCAGTGTTGCACTCGGAAATTGGAAGGCCCAGATCGGAAATCGGAAGAATCGGAAGACCCTCGGATCGGAAATTATTTCCGAATCGGAAATTTTTTTCCCGGAAATTGTCGGAATCGGAAGAATCGGAAGAATCGGAAGAAATCGGAAGAATCGGAAGAATTTTTGTGAATTTCAGAATCTCAGAAATGCCTACCGGAAATGACTTAGAATTTTCCGATTCTTCCGATTTTCTTCCGATTTCAAAAATCGGAAATATTTTTAGGGATTTCCGACAGGAAGGGCCTTTTTTGCGCAGTTTAGCCCTGGTTGAGGGCCAGGATAGTGCAGTGTATGTATCTCAATGGAGGTGGGCTGACTTAACACACTTTTCGTTTTGCTTTTTTGTCTTAAAATGGCCATAATAGGCAGCTTATACCCAGCCTTTTAATGTTTCTAACCCCTTCCCCGCATGCAATGTTATGACAAAGGGAGCTCACTACCCAGACTCCTAATGTTTCTAACCCCTTCCCTGCATGCAATGTTATGACATAGGGAGCTCACTACCCAGACTCCTAATGTTTCTAAGCCCTTCCCCGCATGCAATGTTATGACATAGGGAGCTCACTACCCAGACTCCTAATGTTTCTAACCCCTTCCCTGCATGCAATGTTATGACATAGGGAGCTCACTACCCAGACTCCTAATGTTTCGAACCGTTGCACTGTTGCCCCCATATATACTTTTCTGCGGAATCAAGCTTAATATTCACTTTTTGGTTATATGCAGGGTTCACCTCCCAACACATGAGGGAGGGGTGAGTATGGTATGTGGGGGGAATTGTTTGTATACTTTATGTGGGGGCAGACATCTTCTGTGGGGGGGGGGGTTGATATGTGGACAAAAATTTATCAAGAGTTGTCCCTATATGCCCCCTACATTGTGCTAAATTTTTGTGCCAAACAAATTATATGTTGCAGATTTATGACAATTTTTCTAACTTGAGTCATTGGGTTAAGCAGCATTGCCCTCAATCATAAATTTTGGCAAAAAAACTAAAAATTATTTCCAGTAAAGGAAAAATGACCACTGCTATAATGTTTTAGTGTTTTACTAAGTAGACAGTGATATAATGAGTCATTTTAGTAATTTTGGCATAAATCTACGACATTTCATGTGGTATAAAAATTTAACACGTAGTAGGGTACATGTGGGGGCAACTTGTGCTACATTTTTGTCAAAAAATATAGCGTAGAGCTGGAGTTATAGTTGATTGCATTAGGGGTACGAATAAATGCCCCCTCCTCATGGTAGCCCGCTTCCTATACTTAGGCATAGGGAGGAGGGAGGCTCCCTATGCTTAGGCATATGGAGGAAAGGGGCTTCCTATGCTTCGGCATAGGGAGGAGGGAGGCTTCCTATGCTTCGGCATAGGGAGGAGGGAGGCTCCCTATGCTTAGGCATAGGGAGGGGAGGTCTCTAACACACAGGTTCACACAGGTTCACACTTGTCCACGCAGGTTTGACTCATGTGAGGCCTGAGAGCCAAGCCAAATGTGACACAAAAGGGCCAAAGATGCCTCAAGGTTAACGGGTTGGTATCACTTTCAGACGCCTCCAAAGCCATCCCCCTGTCACAGAGGCAACGCAGAGCCATCGCAGAGGCATGCATGACCTTCACTGACAGCCAGAATAGCCAAAAAAGTACCCCCACATTTCTTAAATCTGAAATGGGACCTCCCTCGGATCGGAAATCGGAAGAATCTGAAATTTTTTTGAGCAAAGGGACTTGGGAATTAATCGGAATCGGAATCGGAATCGGAAATAATTTCCGAGTGCAACACTGATACCAAGGATAGCTTTTAATGAAAAACGGCGTTATATTTTTTACCATAAACAGTTAAAACGTTCAAAATTCTGATTTCTTTTAAGCAATTTTAAGAGGCGGAATTCGAAAGGCTCCAAAGGTGGCATTCCAGTTTTGAACAAGGTAATATAGGCTATCGCCAATAGGTGTGCGGCCTGATTTAAACTACCACTGTTTGCAGCGTCATATTATATTTTTTACTCAGTTTTATTTGAGCTAAAAATTTCGGCGCTAGGGCAAGTGCTTCCGGACAACTGGTCCTTAGGGCAACTGGTGCATAGAGCCACTGGTCCCTAGGGCAACTTGTCCTTTTTCCTAGTTCTACCATGAGACCATCGTCACCTCCAGTTAATTAGTTTCAGTTAGTTTCTAACCTCCAGTTAGTTCCCCCCATCAAGTTCCCCCCCATGAATGACCCCCCAAGATATGATTATTATATTATGGGTTATAATACTAACCCAAAAAGTATCTCTTATCTATATTTTACCTGCGATTGAAGTAGGGGAAATTTTTTATCCAGCTTAATTTAAATTCTACTTGCGACTGAAGTGGATGAAATTGTTTCTAAGCAAAGAAATAAGTTTTATACCTTATATGGTGAACTTTGTGCACTGTTAAAATTATCGTCAGTCCAATGTAAAACTGGATTAATTAATGATAAGAGAGCACCTTACTTTAATGGCAATTGATTTGGTCAAAATGTAGTTGCCTCCCAAATGTTGCAGAATTTGCCCATTAGTTGAAATATATTTTTTTTAAGTTTTAAGTCCAAAATTTTGTCTATTTCTTGAAAACTATCATATGTACGTTGAATTAGACCAAGGTATATACCAAGGTACCAATTAATTGCAATGGAGATAGGTAGCAGAGTCAGTTAAAAATTTTTTTCTATGTATATTGTTTTAAAATATTTCTACATTTTACTTTTTTTTGGGAGCTTAGATTTTAAATACACTTATTAATATTTTGGCCAGGTGCTCTCTTATCATTAATTAATCCAGTTTTACATTGGACTGACGATAATTTTAACAGTGCACAAAGTTCACAATATAAGGTAAAAAACTTATTTCTTTGCTTAGAAACAATTTCATCCACTTCAGAATTCAAATTAAACTGGATAAAAAATTTCCCCTACTTCAATCGCAGGTAAAATATAGATAAGAGATACTTTTTGGGTTAGTATTATAACCCACTGTATAATAATTTCATCCACTTCATACAGGGGCAAGGCCCCTATGCATGGAGACGAAGATGGGGTTGGTGATCAGCTGCTTGTTCATCACGGCCTGGTTGAAGCCCATGAAAAACATACCATAATCTACATCCCAAATTACCTATATGATGCTAATTGTAGGGTCAAAAACCCTTTAATATGCCTCAAGATGAAGTTGATGATGGCCTGCTTGTTCACCACGGCTATAGAGGTTACTCAACTTTTGTCCTCATATATATATGTATATATATATATATATATAGGTATCTGGAAGTGCTGGGCACGGGCGAATTCTCAACGGATCTGGACATACTTTTTTTTTCCTGAAAGCTATAATGTGCCGCTTGGATCCTGGGGGGGTGGAGCTGGTGCCGGACAATTAGAAACATTATTTTCCTGAGTAGGAAAAAGTTTTTCCCGAAAATTACCAATTTCCTCTGTAGCATCTGAACGGCTGAGAATTGCACACAAGACTTGAGTTTTTTTGTTCACAAGTCGTAGATAGCGGTTCCAAATCTGTGCTTACTTTTGAAAATGGTTGAGAAACCACAGACTTACCCTCTTGAGTGACAAACTTTCACGCACTGCAATAGCATCAATAATCAGTAACAGATGAACGGCTGAGATTTGAACAGAAGACCTGAGTTTTTTTGTTCACAAGTCGTATATAACGATTCCAAATATATGCTTACATTTTAAAATGGTTGAGAAACCACAGACTTTTCGTCTTGAGTGACAAACTTTCATGCATGACAATAGCATCAATAATCAGTAGCACCTGAACGGCTGAGAATTGCACAGAAGACTTTGGTTTTTTGATTGACAAGTCATATATAGCAATTCCAAATCTGTGTTTACTTTTGAAAATGATTAAGAAACCACAGACTTTTCCTTTTGAGAGACAATGTGCACCTTCACAATGAAAATTTTCCTTTATTTTCAGGTGTTGCTACATGTGAAGTTAGAAGCGCTCCGCGGTCACCTATTGCGCTTTGCGCCATATACTTGTTTTGTTCACAAGTTGTATATAGCGGTTCCAAATCTGTGCTTACTTTTGAAAATGGTTGAGAAACCACAGACTTACCCTCTTGAGTGACAAACTTTCATGCACCACAATAGCATCAATAATCAGTAACAGCTGAACGGCTAAGAATTGAACAGAAGACTTGAGTTTTTTTGTTCACAAGTCGTATATAGCGGTTTCAAATCTGTGCTTACTTTTGAAAATGGTTGAGAAACCAAAGACTTACTCTCTTGAGCAACACACTTTCATGCATGGCAATAGCATCAATAATCAGTAAAAGCTGAACAGCTGAGAAAAAGTTTAGTAACCTCTATAGACCGCGGAGCGGCCCTTCGGGCCGCCCCTCTCGGTCAAAAATGGCTGCTTAATGTTTAAATTGTTGTTAAAACAGTGTCCTAATACAGAACAATGCAGAATAATGTCCTTATACCTTTTGTTTTTCTAACACTATATTTTGTGATTGTAATGCTCTGTAAACATGCAAATTATCAACAATGGTTTAATTGAAATACAAACATACACAACATAGCAAGTAACATATTTCAAGATTAGCTGAAATTAAACGCTTGTCATTATGTGTTATATGCCATTTTTTCACATCTCTAGATAAATTCTAATGCACATGTTCACTGTTTTCATTTGTTGTTATTGTGGCCGTACTTTGCTTATCCAAATGATCGCCATAAGCACTCTGCTCTTTGTTATCTTGTGACAAATCCTGCCCATTGTCTGAAAAAGACTCTATCTCCGCAGTTACGCTTTTGTCTAAACTAATATCAGAGCAAATCGAGGGACTGTTAACAAAACATATATCTTCTGAGGTTATGTTCTTTGACTTGTCCTGGTTCTTAATTTGATTACTATGGTGCATGCTATCAGATTCACAACTGCTGAGATAATGAAGACTATCAAAGTTGTCTCCTATGGGTTGGCATGTTTTATGGTGGTGCAAGATATTTGGGAGCCATGACTGGTGATTATGAAAATTTTGGTTTATCTTTTTTGAAAAATGCGCAGTTCCAATGTTCCAATCCCCACCGTATTTGTATATCCTGTAGCACATTACTGACTCTCTGGCCCATTCCAACCCGCCCTCACTTAAACGCCCTGCCTCTTCCAACTCCGACGATGCCCTGCTGGCTAAGAAGTTTCCCTGTAATCATCCTCAACGCTGAATGATGACCCAGCTGATGGGCATACATCCATGCAGTTTAGTCCAATCAGGATGATTATAGTAAATCTCCACGGTGCAGCATCTACGATACATCAGACTATTGACCTTAATTGAGTCACACATCACTGCCATGGACATGGTTATGGTCAAACCTTACTGCAAAGTGTCATGGATAAACTACCACCAACATATGATGAGAAATGGTAGCACTTCGAGCTTTTATAAAAAGTGAACTGTGTGAAACCACAGACTTTGCCCTCTTGAGTGACAAACTTTCATGCATGACAATAACATCAATAATTAGTAGCAGCTGAACAGCTGATAATTGAACAGAAGACTTTGGTTTTTAGATTCAAACGTCGTATATAACGATTCCAAATCTGTGCTTACTTTTGAAAATGGTTGAGAAACCACAGACTTTTCCTTTTGAGATGCAATGTTCACCCTCACAGCATAAATTTTCCTTAATTTTTGGATTTTGCTACATGTGAAGGTGTAAGCGCTCCGCGGTCACCTATTGCGCTTTGCGCCATATACTTGTTTAGACCAAAAACCCTTTACAATGCCTCAAATTGTAGTTGATGATGACCTGCTTGTTCACCACGGCCTTGTGCAAGCCCAAGGAGACCAAATAGAAGCAAACGGGTGCCACCATCGTAATCTACGTTCAAAATTACCTATATGGCGCTGTTATTTTGGCGAAAAACCCTGTAAAAAGCATAAATATAGAGCTGGAATTGAAAAACATGCAAAAAACCCCCAAAAAACTGAATTTTTACCCAATTTTTACCCATTTTTACCCCGCGGTCTATAGAGGTTACTAAACTTTTGTCCTGATATATATATATAGGTATATATATTGGGCTTGCGCGAGCGGAGCGTTAGTGGAGCGGTAGCGCCAAGCCCCTCTTATTGAGCAACACAACCAATTGCAGCTTTCCCAAAGTTTGGCAGGCTGTAGCTCGTCACACAGACGTCGGAGAGCGCTGCAAATAGGCTCAATCGACGCGCCGTGGTCGAATTGTGGGGGGTCCTCTTTGGACAAAAATTTTTTAGTGCCTTATTAAAAAAGTTATTTCAAAAAAACTTTTTAAAAAAAATGTCCGGTGTCCGGGCACACACCGACCGACCGTCCGACCGACCGTCCGTCCATCCGTCCGTCCAGCAAGTGTTGCAGACACTTGGGCAACATCTGGGGTGTGGATCTCAACGGTTCTAGGGTAAATCGATGCCGCTGAGTGTCATGGCACCCCTAGTTTCTGCATTTTCCGCGTTTTTTAGGTCGAAACATCAAGTCTTTGGGTAGAAATCCAGTATTCTCATGTTTTTTCTGATGTTTATGAAGTTTTTTGTTATGTTTTTCTAGTGTAGTTGACCATAAAATAGCACCATATAGGTATTTTTGGACCTAGATTACGATTATGGCACCCGTTTGCTTCCACCAGGTGTCCATGGGCATGCACAAGGCCATGGTGAACAAGCTGGTCATCATCAACTTCATCTTCAGGCATTTTATAGGTTGTTTTGGCCTTAAAAAGGCACCATATAGGTATTTTTGGACGTAGATTACGATTCTGGCACCCAGTTGCTTCCACCTGGTCTCCATGGGCATGCACAAGGCCGTGGTGAACAAGCAGCCCATCATCAACTTCATCTGGAGGCATATTAAAGGGTTTTTGACCCTACAATTAGCATCATATAGGTAATTTGGGATGTAGATTATGGTATGTTTTTCATGGGCTTCCACCAGGCCGTGGTGAACAAGCAGCTGATCACCAACCCCATCTTCGTCTCCATGCATAGGGGCCTTGCCCCTGTATGAAGTGGATGAAATTATTATATAGTGGGTTATACTAACCCAAAAAGTATCTCTTATCTATATTTTACCTGTGATTGAAGTAGGGGAAATTTTTTTATTCAGCTTAATTTGAATTCTACTTGCAACTGAAGTGGATGAAATTGTGGTGTAATACAGCAGGAACTTAGCCAGATTCTCTTTCATCGTCACCGGAAGGGAAGAGCTGCAGAGCGGAAACAGGTTAGGGCATCTCGGGGAAAATATACAGACTGATCCTGGCCTCCCTTCCGCCTGCCTCATCGACATAGGCCAACGAAACCGGCTTGGGAAACGTCACAGCGCACCCGTGGGGCGGCCAGGGAAGGGCAGTAGTGAATCACACCATTGGCTAGGCAGGCAGAGGAACGGGGCCTCGAATCTAAGCTACAAGCATAGTACTACTATGGGGAACAGGAGAGGAATCATCGCTTGGCACTTCGCAGGGCCAGGTAGTTCCTAGAATCCGATCACACAAGACCAATGTCCGCGCGAGCAGAACAGAGGGAGGAAGTGCGCAGGAGATGAGGCATGTGGGAACTCTTCCACATTGGCACTTTTGGATGGTGTTAGCATGGCCGAACTCCTTCTCGTCATTGGGGCTCCGATTGACTGTTCCGACAATGGAGGTCGATGAGGATTAGTTGATAGCTCCGTGGAAGCAAGCCGGTGCCGGGTTCAGCAGGAGTAGGGTGTAGAAGGGTGACAGTTGTAGTGGAGGAGCGGTTACGTAGAGGGGTTTAGATTTGGAGGTGGAAAGAAAGCCGAGCTCCATCTGGTCTCTCTAGCACCATCCAACGTTGGTGTTTCGAGTAGCGACTCTCACCATCAAAACACCGTTCCAGTATCTTGTGAATCTGAATTGGCACACGGATGTTTTGCGGGCGTAGGACGTGGTTCCAGGTGTGGAATTGAAATCGGCGGAGACTGAGATTGCAACCGTGGTCGATCTTGATGACAAAGTTACATCTTCCCGTTTCAGCTGTCGACTCTCCTTGTCTCACTGACAAACTAGAACCTCCCTCCCGACTCGTGGTGCCTTCTGAGCTCGCATGTCCGCTGGTTCTGGTTGGGTTGGGGATGACCGCCTCAGAGTTGTGATCGTTGGTAGCCGTTTCCTGCTTCCGTCTCGCCTCCACCCACGTTGAACCCATCATCGTGTCCTCTTCGAGCCAGTTGCGTACCCGTCGGTACACTGCTTTCGGTAGAGGGTGGATCCCATCGAGGTCGACCATCCAAGGTGGATCAGGGAGCAACAGGATCCCTGTGGCCAACCGGTTCATCCACGAGGAATCTGCATAGTGGTCCTTTAGACGGATAGTGGGGAAGGAGCCTGACAGTGGGCCGATGGCGTTCCAGAACTCGGATGGAGAAAAGGAACTCTCCATGTGGCGGCAGGAGTACAATTGCACTTTGGTCAAGCGTCCTCGACGTGGCTTGAGGAAGTGGAAGATCATCTGCTTGGGGATTCCGGCGAAGTGGCAGAAATCGAAGACGAGTACCTTGTTGTCTAGGCACATCTTCTTGAAGATCAGCAGCATAGTCATCAGTCCTTTGCCGCGCAAACTTTGTAGCACCAGCTTGTCCGTGGAAATATGGCGGAAGTAGTTCAGTAGGTGCCGTTGTTCTTCTGGGTCAGACATAGTTTCGGTGAGTCTGAGCGTGGTCCCGGTGATGCTCCTAGTCAGGCTTGGCCTTTCTTGTTTCATAATTCGCCGTGTTCCTCCTGATGATGGGTCAGGGTGGGGTGCCTTTGATGGCGGCTCGCCATCCCCTTTGACTTCTCCCGGAATGGCTTCATCGACGAACTTTTCCAGGCGAATTTCCAGTCGATAGCGCAAAGACACCGTCAATGATCGATAGTGCACCTTGGGTAGGGTTCCCCAAGGCGCTCTATCCACCAAATGATGCCATTTGGAGCACACGAGACGAGTGCAGGCTAGGCTATGCCCATCCAGGCACTGCAGTATTCGTTCCAGAATCTCGTTTGGCATATCATCAAGGGTAGTTGCCTCCCTGGTCGATGTGGCAGCCAGGAGCGAGTCCTGTCCCGCCTGCTCCGACTGGACTCCAGCTGGTAAGGGTGGAACCACCGGGACTTCAGCGTCCATCACAGTGCTCGCAGTGGCCCGGAGTTGTCTCCGGTTGTAGCGAAGTATCCGGTAGTGACGTTGGAGCGCCGGTTGGCGATAATCGTCTGGGGGAAGCCTTCCCAGCTGATTCTCAATCAGGGTAATCGCCAACACCACGTGCACCACGTCGGTGTAGTCTCGGTGTGATGGAAGTGGTGTGTCCATCTGAGGCCGGCTGTTGGCGGCACCACTTCCCCCGGAGCGGTCTATGGCGGCGTCGAGCAGTCCGTTGTCGTGATCCATTCCCGGCTCCATCCGCACAGCACCTAGGAGCACGCTGGCTTCGTGGTAGAGGACGCCGCACAACTCTATGAATTGTGTATGTCCTGACTCATCGTTTTGGTGGATGAGGAGGTCGTCCACTGCTGCCGGGCGGAAAACCCCCTGTGCCACTAGCTGATCCACGACGGAGCACCAAGAGATGTCCTTGTTGCGGGTGCAGCTTGGACAGCGATAGATCGCAGGACCGTTCTCCACCAGCCATTGACAGATCAGCACGAGAAGCCCGGCGTCCGTCGGTCCTAGGATAGGTCCTAGCTCCTCCTGCATGCATGCCAGGCATCTGTTCCATGAACAGTTGCTGCATCGGACGCGGTCAGACGGGGCAACGTCCTCGATGCACTGATTGCAGAAGATGATGTCCGAAGTCCAGTTCATGGACATGATAGCGTCACTTCTCCGAGATTCGGCGCGACAAGTGCGTGACGCGAGAACCCATGTTTAGTTTCCAGCTACAATCAGGCTCTACCTTAAGTTCTCTGGCCGAGTTGGAGGCCGCGGCGCGCGAGTGATGCCAGGCAGAGGTGAGGTTAAGAGTAGGCCTGTGGGCGGGATGTCACGACCTCATCCCATTCCTGGCTTGCGAGGTCTCCGTTACGCCACCTCCCTGTCTTAGTCCTCCGTGATTGTGGTGGACGAGTAGTTGAATGCTATTCCTCAGAGCTGAGGTCACTACACCTCCCTCCTTCGTCGTGTAGCCTTCTAGATCTCTGGCTAGCATGAATCTTGGACTGTGGAAGCTCCGTCATTCTTCGTCATTAGGAGCTCCTCTTCTCTTCCCTCATGTCCAGGCCTTCCTTGTCATTACGGAAAGTAGGCAGGTCGAGCTTCTGTCCGCTCGGACTGATGTTGCGATCGATATCCAGATTCCACTGGGTCCTTCAGGTGGTGGACTTGGTTCCTCCATATCGTCTCGAACAGTCAGAGTGTCGACAGCTCACTTTCTCCTTAGCCCTGCAGCTTCCCTCTGGCAAGGGGTCAGGTAGTGTTCTGGAGAAGGTGATAGGGGTGAAGTCTACTCCCGTCTTCTCCTTGCTCTGTGTTGCTGACTCGACGACAGATTGACAATGCAATTAGGCTGGCGATGAGGCCGGAATTGGCCTAGCAGAAGGCCAAAAAACAGCATGGTCGATCGAGGCATTGCAGACATCCAGGTGCTGTGATTGAACCAGGTGTCTAAGATTTCGAGCGATGATGACGGCCGAACGCCATGGGCGTCCCAATGGCGACTGAGGTGTCGTAGATGTCCAAGCATCAGGGCCGGGCTAGGTCAGAGGATGCCAGGTGGTTGAACGTATTCCTATGATGTCCTTGGAGCCATGGTGTCCCCATGTCAATCGTGGCTGCGCTGGGAATAGGAGGCACGATGTTGGGTATTGGCAATCACTCCGCTGGCGCTATCTGAGTGCATGTAATCTCCAGCACTCTGTCTGTTCGTCATCCCCGTCTTCTCTCCGATGGAGTGGAAATGACGTGGGGTGTGGTGGATGTCTCATGGTGATTGGCACCATATAGAGTACTGTTGCTCAACGTGTGCTCTGACGAGTGGTGGAAGCTGGTCCTCACTTTTCTTCATGTGAAGAATGGAGGACCCAGCTCCGATGAGAGCTCCGGGCTGGGTACCCTATCTCCTCCTGCCCGGCCCGTTTCTGGTGGTATGCTGGAGGCGGTGAAGCTAGCATGAGGTGATCCTATGCACTGGTGTAATTGCACAGAGGTCTTGACCTGGTCTAGTCGAGACCGGACTGTCTCACTGTGCCACCCTCCTTTGTCTCATGAGAGCCGCGGGGTAGTGTAGAGGTCCACGTGCCATGGTGGTGTCTCATCAGGGCTCGTAGCAGTTATCTAGCCCGTTCTAGCTCGCTGCTGTCGGAATGACACTGATCGGGGTTGTGGTCTCCCGGCGAGGAGTGACAAGGAATTAGACCGGTGCAGTAGACATTGCTCACTACGTCCAGCCTGTAGGAGTCCGGGAATGGTAGCCTCGTTGGGGCAGTCTACCGCTCGGTTGTGGTAGTGACAGTCTTCGTCTCCAGACAGCACTATCCGTCAAAGGTCAGAAGAGATAGATACACTTTTCTGTCTCCCTTGATGCATGGACTGGAGGCCGGAATGAGGGCTAGGAGAGTGACAATGAAGACGTGAACGCTGGTGGTGAAGTACGCCTCGTAGTTCTGTCCCCTGTCCTGCTGAACGGTCAACGCGAGAGTGAGAACTAGTGAATTCGTCCGAGGCTCAGTCTAGTTCCTCGCCATTGAGACCTCTGTCCGAGAAGCTGATGATCCTCATCCCTCCATTTCTCTTAATTCCGGTCCCAGAGAGCATTTCTCGATGGATGTAGGTCCAGTGCCATTCAGTTCGTCCGTGAGGCTTATCGAGGATGACTCCCTGAGGATGAACGGAAGTTGCATGCGGACAGTTGTGGTTGGAGGTCTTCCTTCTCACTCGCTGATCCTGGAGAGTTGTCGAGGACAACCCTGTGGGTTGATGGAAGTTGCACTCCGGCGATTCTCATTGCTCGACGGGACGTCTGATCTTAGTCGCCTCCTGCCAGTCTCCCGCAGTAGGTTGGGGACATGAGAATCTGGCGCGACTGTCGAAGAGCCCCGACAGTCTCCATTCGTATACAGGAGGCCTGGGCAACTGATGGCAACAGACGGAAGTCTGGAACGCTTCCAGTGGTATCAGGAAGCCCTGGTGTTCTCCAGTAGTAGGTTGGAGGCATAAGAAGTTGGTGTAGCCAGTGGAGGGCTCGGACAGTCTCCAGTCTCGTGTCGGAGGCATCCTCTGACTTCAGTTGAGAAGTGCGGGCCTCCAGCAGTGTCCAGCGGAGGACCTCGGCCCCTCATTGCCCATGAGTAGAGGTCTCCGTCACCAACTATGGCGGTAGGAGTCCTGAGCAGCTGGTAGCAGCTGGCATGTCTTCCACCCGTGGTGGCTGATCTCAGTTCACTCAGTCTGTGCGGGCGTCGAGGGAGACCTTGGAGTCCGGGTGGGGGCACTCCGAGGACTCCTTCGCTGTTCGAAGTAGCATCTGCACTCACTCGCCTCCAACTCATCTCCAGTAATAGGTTGGAGGCGTGAGAAGCCGCTGTAGCTGGTGGAAGGTTCCGACAATCACCAGTCTCATGCAGGGGGGCCCAAACAGCCGACGGCAGCAGATGGAAGTCCGGGACGCTTCTGGTGCCGATAGTCAGCCTTGTATCCTCCAGCATCAGCTTGGAAGTCCGTGTCTTCCGCAGTAGCCAATGAGCTCTTGGTCCCCAGTTGGGGTGTGGAAGTAGAGATCTCAATCGGCTGGACAGAGGTGTGGGTGTCCTCCTGTCAAAATAGGTGATCTCAGTGGTCTCCGTTGACATGATGGAGGCTTGATAAGTCGGCAGTAGTAAGCGGAAGACTTGTCAGCACGCTGGGAGCCTGAGAAGCTGGTGTTGACTGGCAAGGAGCTTTGGCAGCCTCCAATAGGCAGTGGGTCTGAAGCCCTGGTAGCTTCCAGTGTCATGCTGGAAGCCTGATCAGCTGGCCGTGGAGGTAGAAGGTCTTGTTAGCCAGTGGCAGCAGCCATGAGATCTCGATAGCCTTCTGTTGTGGCCGGTATCCTTTATAGCTTCCAGCATCCGGCTGAGGTTGCGGGCCTTCAGCAGTGGCCAATGGGAGACCTTGGGTACCAGTGGCCATGAGTAGAAGGCATGGGCGTTTCCAGCCAAGGCAGATAGTCTCCGTGGCCTCCGGTGTCATGTCGAGAGGCTTGAGATGTTGGCAGTAGCGAACAGAAGACCAGTCAGCCTCCAGTAGCATGCTGGAGGCTTACGAGTCTGGTGGTGACCGACGGGAAGGTCTGACAGCCTCCCGTGGCAGTGGTCTTCCTGTGCTCATCTATCGGATGGGGATGCCACTGAACAGCATTGGCGTCCCTCTGGTGTAGAAGATGTGTACTGTTGTCAATCAACCAGTGGTCACTTGTCAGGCTGTCATCTGTCGCGTTGTTGAGAAGTGTCGGCCGAAGTTGAGCTGATAGCAGGAGCTCTGTTTGACCAGATGCGACAGGTGTAGGGTGGGAAGCGTAGACGGAGAGTAGAGCAGAAGCTATAGCTGTGTCTTCCGCCATCTGGGACATTGTCCATCTTCCGTGCGTCCACTGACAGTAGCGCAGCTTGGCTTCTCGGTTCTTGTTCCGGGTACTCTTCCTCTGTTTCCCGTTTCCCTCTTAGGTACTCGTTTCGGGTACTCTTTCCTCCCGGCGGCCAAGGGAATGGAGTCTAAGTCCTGTTGCACTAAAGGATGCATAACTTGGCGCGATAGTAAATGGCCAAGTGATGCGGGAAATCCCTGTCAGCCCGGGCTGAACATGGTGCAGTGCAGGAGGCTCTGGGCCTTGTCCAGGAGCAAGGGAAGGAAGACAGCACTGGTGCCACGGCCTTGTCACTTCGGCTGTATATGAACGGAGCGGCG
>JASANA010006859.1:0-45315 GCA_030248095.1 Ptycholaimellus sp. GST1_10
CCAAGTGTCCGCTTCCCAGGCAGCGATAGCAGCGGGCCCGTTTAGAGATCTGGTTCTTGCGGGCTGTGGGTGTGGGGTAGAGGGTGCACTGGGTGGGCATGTGCTTGTCGTCGCAGAAGGGGCAGAAGTCCTTCTTGTTGTCCTTAGCCTGCTTCTCTTCGCGTCGCTCGTAGTCTGCGGCGACTGTTCCCTTGTAGCTTCCGCGTCCTTAGCAATCGCAGCTCCGGCTGTGAGGAGGGAGGGGCCGGATTTGGACTTGCTGCTTCCTCTTTTGGATCGAGGAGGGAGCAGAGACTCTTGCAGCCGCAGTTTTCCGCTTCTCGTTCCAGAAGGGGGATGAGGTGATGAAGGAAGACTTGTGGGACTGAAGAGGGTGTAGGCGGTTGAGGACTCTGGAGCGGATTTCGGTCGGCAGTCTTTCGAAGACGACGGGGGCGAGGTGCAGGAGCATGGCGTCGGCCAACTGGCAGGTGTTCGTCAGGAAGTGGTACTTGGCCTTAAGAGTGTCCACGAAGGACTTCAGGTTGGCTTGGTTGGCGCGAGGGAGGTCTTGGATGTGCTCCTTCACGGTGCTGATGAGCAGCGAGGGGTTGTTGAACTCCTGGTCGAGGTTGTTGAGGATGAGGTTCACGTTGTTGGGGTCGCCGGAGTAGAGGCTGAGAATGTTGGCCGCCGTTCCGGTCAACGCGTCCGCCAGCATCAGCATCTGCTCCGTCGCCGTGAGCGGAGTCTGCTGCACCATGTTGTTCCAGAGGCTCCGCCAGCGGTTGTATTCCAGTGGGTTCCCTTGGAACTTGGGCAGCTGGAACTTGGGAAGGCTGGCCCTGGCCTGCTGGTGAACGAAGGCGGTGGCGATTTGCGTCATGGCCTGCCCCATCGAAGGCTCCTGCACTCCTTGTGCTGGAGCCGCTTCATAGTAGACGGGTCCTTGGGGTCCTTGACCAGATGGGGTTGAGGCGCTGCCACCTGCTCGTACTGCTGCGGCGGAGGCACGAAGCCACATTGGGGCGGCTGCAGAAGGTGCGGGTGCGGCGGAGGAGCATGCTGCGGCGGGGGCAGAAGCGGGGGCTGTAGATGCGGCGGTGCTGGTGGCCGCGTCCCCGGGGGTGGGGGAGGGTGTTGGGGCGCCAGGGGGTCCGGCGGAGCCACGGTCGGCTGGGTCACTTGAGGCTGCGCCGGTGGCGGAGCCGCCTGTCGCGGGGCCGGCTGAGGCTGCGCCTGCGGCGGAGCAGTTTGATGCGGAGCCGGCTGCTGCCGCGTAGGCGCCAGTCTTCCTCCTTCCCCCTCCCTGGCTCCCTCTGGAAGGAAGACTGGAGGTGCCGGCGGGGGGTCTCGTGGAGGCGGAGGAAGTCGTAGGGGGGCCGTAGATGGCCGGGGCAGGCGGACGAGTCCAGGTTCCGCGGGCGACGCTTCTGCCTCCCTTCTCCTCTCTGGAAGGAAGGTCTCCACCGCCCTTCCCATCTGTCCCGGGTTCTCCTGGAACTGGGAGGGATGTGGAGGGCGAATGAGAGGCGTCTGGGTGGGGCAGAAGGGGATCTGAGCGTAGATCGGCTGCGCTTGGAATGGGGCCGGCGCCCGCGCCAATGCGGTCTGGTTCCAGTCCTGTCCTTGGAACTGGAAGTGTTGCGGCATTGGTGCATGGGGGTGTGTCCCTCCGACTGAGACTTGCGCCGGCATGTACGGCGGCGCTCCAGGCGGAGGGTGGGCAGGCAGCTGTGTTGTCATAGGTTGACGGGGCCACTGCCGTTGATGCCACGGTTGTTGCAGCTGTTGTCGCTGGGCGGCGGGGACTTGGTGGAAGGTTCCCGGCGGAGGGACGGAGGACGGCCTCCGAGGAGGTCCAGGAGGCAATGGGATCGTCTCTCCTGGGTGTCGGCAGGCGTCTTCCCGCCAGTTGGCCGGGAACTGGCTCCAGTGCGGCCCTGGCGCCGGACGGCCGTCTCCTCCAGCCTCATTCACTCTCCGCGCGGCCTCCAGTTCTTGCGGAGTGTGCCCGCAGGCGGAGGCGAATGAGGCGCTGACTTCCATGTCCTCTGCGGTCCCGCCTGGCGGCTGAGGAGCGGGAGGGCGCTGGATGGAGGACGGGGGAGGCTCCGAACGGCGACCCAGCTGTGCTGCTGAGTGGAGAGGCTTGCTCTCTCCGTAGGCGTAGAAGCCTTCTGGATGGGGCTCTGAGGGAGCCCTTGGATCCCTCGGCGGCGACTGCGGCGGGGGAGATGAAGGCCGTCGCGGCGGTAGCGGCGGCGGTGCTTCCACTTGAGGAAGGCTTTGCAGACGTCCTTGCGACGTCTCCATCGGCGTCGCCGGCTGTAGGCCGGGAGCAATCGCCGAGTAGTAGTGGCCCTGAGGCCCGGCGATGGAGTAGTAGTGGCTCTGGAAGCCGCTGGGTGGCTGGCTTTGTAGTCCTTCGGCTGTGCGAGGATGGCGCTGGGGCCCTTCGGGTTGGCTTTGGCTCGGAGGCCCCTCGGTATGCTCTTCTCCGTGGTAGGAGGGCATGTGCTGCGTCGACTGGGCGCTGTCTACCGACTGCATCGGCTGGGTGGCCTCCATCGTCGAACTCGGCAGCGGAACTGAGCTCGCATCCATTCTGGACATGGACACGTCATGCGTGGCAGCCTTCACGCTGTTTTCTGGCAGGTTTTCTTGCATCTCGGTGAGTGAATCGGTGGGCTCTGCGTAGATGAAGGGTGAGTGGTAGTGTTGGAAGGGTTGGCGGAGGTTGTGTGGGATCTGAGGGTGAGACGAAGAATAGGGGGCGTGGGGAAAGGGAAGTTGTGTGTTGCGGCGGCGTGGGGTAGGCGGGTTGCTGAGAGATGGGGAGCGCGGTGGCGGGGGCGGGAAGAGGGTGGGGGGTGGAGACGGGAAGGAAGGTGGCGGGCTGTTGACCGACGGCGTGTCCGTCGGTCACGGGGTAGTGGACGAAGCCGGGGGCATTGGGGATGGCGAGGGCCTGGGACACGTTGTCCGTCGGGTCCTGCGGGTAGGTGATGGCAAGGGGGGTCTGCTGAGTCCCGGGCTGGGCGCGGTGGCTCTCTGGGCGCTGGAGATAGGGCACCAGCTGTCCTTGCAGATTCCCTCCGCTTGGCATGATCACTGTGTAGTTGGGGTGCAGGTCAGAGGGTTGGGGAAGGACGGGAGTTGAGTGAGCTGCCGCTGGGAGCTCGATCGCCAGTCTCGGCAACGTCGTGGACAAGGCGAGCGGCTGCAGCGAGGAGTAGGAGCTTGGTTGATTGGGCGGCGCTGGAAGGGCCAGCCTCATCTGGCTTGCCGGCAGTGCTGGCTGCTGCTGACTGGAGGGCAGAGCCAATTGTTGGTCCGTCGGTTGGAAGGATGGTAGGGGGGCCGCGGGTAGTGCCAGCTGCTCCTGGCTGGCTGGCAGCGCTGCGGGTTGGTGACGTTGTGCCACTCCCCTGGCCTCTGACTGCTGGGAGAAGAGACTCCCCACTGCCAGTGCTAGGGCGTCGCGGGTTTGGTGGAGTTGGGAGAGTTGTGCTAGGAAGGGCTGTAGTCGTGGGTCTTGCGGGGCCAGACGTTCGATGGCTCCGCCCAGCACCGCGATGGCCTGCTCGCAGTGCCTCAGGTTCGTCGAGCGCTGCTGATGCTCTCCCGATGCTTCGCTTTCTGGATGCTCGCTTTCTTGGCGGCTTGGCTGACTCTGGCGGGACTCCGTAGACTGGGAGAGGCTGTGCGATGGGAACTCCATGGCCGTACGCCACTGGCTGCGTGATGAAGGCGCTGTAGGCAGTTCCGCCGTGGTTGAAGAAGGCGCTCCCTCTGAGGCTGGTGTCGGGTTGCGTGGGTTGGAAGTGATGATGGGTCGCTGGAAAGAGGTTGGGGTGAAGAGCTGCTGTGAGGGCGTCTGAATTGGCTTGGATAGCGGCGGCGGCGTTGAAGCCGAGAAACCAAGCGCACCGCAGACGGTGCTGTAGATGTCCATGCAGTTCTGCTGGATCTGCGGCAGCGTCTCCGGGGACTGGTACGGGACCATCTGCAGGATGATGGTGATGTTGTCGGGGTGGAAGATGCCCTGCATCAGCAGCTGATGCAGAACAGGAATCCATGGCGATCCCTTGCCCAGCTTCGGACAGCAGTTGCGACAGAGGTAGCTGGAGCCGGTGTTGTCCAGGAAGAAGGAGCAGAGCTCTGCGATGTTGAGGATCTGGTTCCCGTGCAGGTCCTGCTCCAGGCGCGCGCTGGCGCAGTCGAAGCAGAAGGCGCTGTTGCAGTGGGAGCAGTCGATCTGTCTGTACTTGGTCTCGGAGTTGTGGCAGAGGTTGCAGGTGAAGCGCTGTTCTCGCTCTTCACCGGCCATTCAGCCCGTGGCCTTCTCCAGGACGGCCACCAGACTGTCTGTCTCTTCCACTACAGTCCCTAAGCCCAGTCATAGCTCCATCTCAAGGACACGAGTCCAGAAACTGAGCCTGGCTAGATGTCGCGCTCTCCTAAATCTGAGACAAGTCAAACTTGCTCCCAAATTTGCCCATGCCTCTGCTCTCTTCTCCTTCTTTTCTGTTTTGCGTTTTCGCTTTTCCGCGTACTAATTCATTGTTGCCAATTCATTAGGTACGGAAGCGAAAGATGATTACAGTGCCAGTGGAGGGTGTAAAGAAGAAGGGAGGGCAAAAAGGGGATAGGCATTGATTGGTGGAGGGAGGTTGAGGTGTGTAATGTGGTGCAAGGAGAGAGGGGGGCGGTGTCTGCGGCTACTGTAGGCGGGCGGAGGTAGTCGGTTGCTCGTCTCCCTCCGTCAGCGATTCTTCCGCGGAGTCCTCCTTCTCACTAGAACTTCTCTCTTCCGCAAGCAGAATCAAGAGTCGTTCAGAGGTGAGAAGAAAGGGATGCGTGAGTGTGCAAGAGGAAAGGAGAGATCGACCGTGTGGGTGTGGCCTTTGACTTAGGCGACTCGCGGCTGCCTCCCTTCTTCGACAGAAACTGCAGAAGAAGAAAGGATGGCAATCGCAGCCTCATTCAGCAGCACTGAGCTGACTGAACCTGGGCGTAAAGCGGATTGCTCAGCTGGTGGTTGATGGATTGCACCAGCTGCTGTGCCTTGAGTCCGGCCTCCTGGAAGCGCGCCATGCGCTCGGCCAGGAAGATGGCCGAGTCCATCTTCTCCCGGTCCTCCACCGACAGGAAGCAGTCGCTCTGCTTCGCCGTCTGGATCCACTCCCGCAGCTCCGCCTCTCGCTGCTCGGAGTCCTTCAGCTTCTGGGCGAGCTCGGACGTCTTCTTCTCCGCCTTCTTCTTGGCCTCCTTCCTCGCCTCCTCCACCGCTTGCCTATTCTTGGCCTCTGCTTCCTTCCCTCTCTTCTCGAGAGCCTTGCGCTGCTTCTCGCACTCCTCCACTCTCTTCCTCAGTGATCGCAGATCTTCGTCCCGCCCCTTAGCCTTGGCCTTGAATTCGAGGCATTGTCTCAGCCGACATTCAAGGGGGCCAGAAGGGGGAAGGGAATGAGGAGATCCGCTTGAGAATCGGAGCAGTTGGCCAAGACTGGCTAGGAGGCGAGCTTGCGCTGCACAGGTCCTTTGCAGCCTCTCAACTTGTGAGCTAGACTCCCTTATGACGTAGGCTGCAGAACTCCTATGGCTAGGATCGATTCTGGCCGTGTCGGTGGAAGGGGTCTTTGTCAACAAGCTGACTTTACTTTGACAACCTCCCCTTGCCACTCCTTGTCTTGACAGCTTCGGAGGAGGCAACAAGGGTCCTCGTCCCTTTCTCTTTGCCGCTTCTAGTCTCAAGGACGTCGAAGGAGGCGAGGAAAGGACGCTCGCTGCTCCAGAGGCTCCTTCTATCCCGCGAGGGAGTTGAAGTAGCTTGGAACCCGAGAAGGCTTCCACTTTCTCCTCCAGCCTGGGAGGCTTTGGAGGGAAAGGGAGAGGCACTAAGGAACGGTTGACAAAGTGGGGCTCAGGCCAGACAGGCAAGGGAGGAGGTGAGAGTTGAGGATTCACCTGGTCTCCAGAGCGGCGCTCTCTTGAGTGTCTGGCTCTGTCTTCTCCCGAGCGAGTGTGTCGATGAGCAGGGCGCTGCTTGTCGGACGACTGGCTGGCGCTGCTCTTGTCGTTGAGGACGGAGAGTCCAAGAGGGGGAGGGGGCAGTCCTCTGGGTTGCTTAGGAGGGGGAGCGGAAGACTCGCGAGACCTAAGGGGGGTTTCAGAGGCTTCCCTCTCCGCTTCTTCCTCTTCCGGAGTCAAGATCTTGCCTTCGGCAAGCTTCGGCATGGTAAGAGGGGAAAGGGTGTGTAGGAGAAGAAGGCTGAGAGCCAAGAGTGAGGGCAGAGAGCGAATGACTGGGCTGGCTGGGCTGCCTTGGATCTACTCTCACTCCAGTGTGGTGTGAGGGTAGTTGGAGGTGTGGGTGTGTGTGCAGTTGCCGTGCGGGCTGCTGGCGTTGTATCGTACAGCGAGGAGGGGAGGGAGATTGATAAGGGGCCGATAGAAGGGGAGGGGAAGAGGGGTGTGAGGGGGACAGGGGCGGTTGTGGGGGTCGGGGGTGCTGGGGCTTCCCAAACTATTCCGGCTCTCCTTTGAGGGGGGGGGGGCCAGAAGAGCGGAAGAGAGAGAGAGAGAGAGGGGGGGGGGGGTAGCGGGGGGCGGATAAGGGAGAGAAAGGGCCAGGTGGCAGTGGCGGTATACGCCTTGTTCTGCTCGGGCAGCTCTCCATCCTCCGGCCCCATTTGTCTCTCCGTCCAGGGAGGCCCAAGCGCCTGACGCGAGGGGAGCAGGGGAGGTGTGAGGTGACGGGTGAGGAGAGGGGAGTGGGAAAGAAGTGTGTAAAGGGAGACGGGTAGTGTGATCCGGTTGACGCTGATGCGGGGACTCGATCGTCCTAAGTGCGGGGCGTCGAGGGCGGCTCTTGACTGATGAGCGGCAGGTGAAGTGCGGGCGGAGGGTGTATGTGCGTGTGCCTCAGGGGAGGTGGGGGTGTCATTAATCTTGACGCGGGGAGCGGGCGCAGAAAGGGGGGCCGATTCCTCTAGAGTGTTGCAAGTGTACGTTTGGGGCTGCTCGTGGGACTCCTTTCTCCTCCCGCCTGCTGGGAGGCCCAGCTCGCACAACTGGGCCTGAAGCGACGAATATGCGGGCTCGTCAGGGGCAGGGATTCGTATGCCCTCCCAATCCTCTCCTATTGCCGTCGCAACGTAGGAGAGGCCAGGCAGATCCTCGTCCAGACGGGGCCGAGGGAGGGGTCGAAATGGAGGCAGGCACTCCCTTCGGGGGAGTAAAGGTGGGATGCGTCCCGGGCTCCTCTCCAAGTAGAGGCGGCTTAGAGTGTCCTTTGGTGGGGGCCACTCTGAAGGGTGTGGCAGGTAGCCACTCATTAGCAGGGCGCTCGGCCCTGTAATGCCGTTTCTCCCAGAGCCTGGGAGAGAGAGAGGGGGTTGGGGAGGGCCTCCACTTTACACCCATTGGGTCGATAAAGGGGGCCCTGCCATTGCCGCTGCCTGTTCAGTCTAGCCTCTTGTGTGCACAGTGCGTGCTCACTGGGGAACTAGAAGAAGAGGCAATGGGCAGTGAGGTGGTGCTGGTTTGCACTGCTTCCAGCTGGCTAAGTCCTTCTCCTCATGGCTGAGGGTAGGATACTTAGTTGGCCTTGGCAGAGTTGCGCAGCGTGAAGCCGTGCTAGTCCAGGTCGTCGAGGTTGGCGGTGAGGATGTCGTTGGCGGGGCCGAGCGAGTCCTCCAACCACTCTCTGCTACCATAAAGCTGTGCCATTCCAGGCACTGCTTCGCAGCAATTACATTTGACTATCGCCTTTGCAGGAGTTTTGTTTCCAAATACCAGCTTGGGCAACAGTGGAGGAAGCGAGCGTTGGGAGGGAGGGAAAGAAAGGGGAGCGGGGGCAGGTGTGGGAGGACAGGTTCCTCGGCTGCGGCCTGGAGCTCCTCCTCCCTCTCCATCGCATCGTTGCTCTTCACAGGTTGTTGGCAGCCAAGAAGGCGGTGAAGATGTGCGCCAAGTGCAAGTACTATGGCCCCACGCTGCCCAAGCCCTCTGCCAGCCTCCTCCCCGACAACCGTCTCAAGTGCGGCCTTCCAGCCTTCACCCATGTCCTCATCGACCAGCTAGGCCCTATCGAGAGCTACGCCAACAGCTACTCCAAGCCCAAGAAGCGATGGGTGCTGCTGCTCACCTGCGCTGTCAGCTGCGCCATCCACCTGGAGCTCCTCCAGGCCTACTCCACCAAGGCAGTCATTGAGGCTCTACGGCGCTTCTGGGCCAAGCATGGACTCCGCTCCGGCACCATCTACCTGGACAGAGCCACCGCCTTCACTGGCCTTGTCGCTGCCCTTCGCGCCTTCACCGCCAATCACCAGCTCAAGCTCTCCTTCTCTCCTGTATGAGCACCATAGCGGATGGGAGCGGTGGAGCGACTGGTGTCCCTCGTTAAGAAGAGCCTACGCCCCGCCCTCTACAAGAGCCGCCTCAACGACTTTGCCCTCCTCACTCTTCTTGCCGACATCGAGGCCGGCCTCAATGCCCATCCCCTTCTCCCCCTCACCGATGCCCCCAACGATCTCCAGCCCCTCACCCCTGCTCACCTCTTGGGAGGAGATGCCAGCTTCGGCCTAGCCCAGTTCCAGACCTACACCTACTCCCAAGGCATCTCTCACCACCTCCGCGACCTGGCTCGCCTCCTCAGCGACTCCCAGGACACCTTCTGGAGCCGCTGGCATCTGGAGTACAAGCACTGGTTGGTGGAGCACGGCTTCGAGCAGCAGCATCTGGGCAAGGACTCCTTCACCTCCCTCTCCAAGGCCTACCTCTTGGCCAGCCCCAAGCCTCGTCTGGAGTGGAAGTTGGTGCATGTCGTGAAGAAGTACGTGGGCAAGGATGGCGTCTGCCGCTACATCCGCATCATCTACAGCTCCGGCTATGCCTCCAACCACTCCATCTCTCACCTCCTTCCACTGGAGGCCGAGGTGGAAGAAGCGGACCAAGTTCCGGACAACGCCGCCTGCCCAGTCCCCGGCAACATCAAGGAGGAAGCTGACGAGTCGAGTGGGGAGCTGGCGGGTTCCGCCCGCACGCGTGGCCTTGCCTTCCACCCCCCGTCCATCATCGACCACGACTACTGCTGATCCTCCCTCTCCCACCTCAGCCTATTCCTCTCTTTTATCCCTTTCCTGTTTTGCTCCAGGCCTATTGCCCCCTGTTGAGCCTTAGCATTTTTTGTGGCCTAGTTTCAGTCTAGGGCCCCTTCCTTCTGTCGCCTTTGGGGCGTTCTTCACCATCGGCTTCTTGTTCATGCTTTGCATGGTGATTATCCTCTTTCCCCGCTCTGCTGTCAAAGAGGCCCAGGAGCTGTCAGTGCATAGGAGTGCGGGGTGGGGGTGAAGGCACCCGGAGATGGTAATCTTCGCTGCGGGAGCACCTTCCCTCCTCCCCCACTTCGTATGCTTCATGCTCATTGGCTCCCAACCTCTCCCACCAACTCCCCAGACACAGCTCACCCGTCGGGCTCCTCCCTTCACTTGCACCCCACACTCCATATCCCTCTTCTTCCTGCTTCGGAGACCTTCTAAGAAAACTTGGTGGTGGTGATCTTGTGCAAGCGTGACACCGCAACCTTCTCCTGCTTCGCCAAGGCACTCAACATCCGCAAGCAGCTCATCCCCTTCCTCATCGACCTCTCGCACCCTTTCGACAATGCCATCGGGAAGGATTGCGTCACCCCCCACCTCCTCCTACCCCTTCCATCCCGACAAAAGCCCAAAGAGCCGGGGAAGAAATAAATACCTACTATCGTCCATTGAATAGATGCGGAGAAGGAGGAGGAGGAGGAGGAGGAGGAGGAGAAGGAGGAGGAGTTCGGACAAATCGTTTTTTGCATTTTTCATGCCAAAATAAAAAGTTTTGTACAAAAGTCAAAAGATAAACTATAGTTAAATCAATGTTGCTCATTCCAATGGAAAAAGAATTAGAATGATTGGAGCTTCCTGCGATGAGCTAGAGCCTTATCAAAATTAAGATCTAGCAATAACCCCGAAAACGTACACCTGGGTCGAAAAGATATAGTTTATTTATGTTTATTTATATTTATACAGGGTTATCCACCTAATAAGAATCGCTCACTTTGGGCAGCTGTAAAATGGCTTATAGGATATCTGGGAATGATTTTCCAGTGGGAGCTTAAAATTTGAATCTTTTTTAATGTTTCCACCAAAAATTGCAGGAAAACCCCAAAAAATAGTCTCACAGCATGGTTTAGAAAGTTGGAACCAAAAAACGGAGGTGTCAAAAATTGAATGGAACTGATACGGAGCGGCTGGGCCACTCGGCCGGCCATCAGCAGGGCGGCGAGGCGCAGCTTCCCCTCTTCAACACAGAAGATAGGTGGACCAACTGGCGGATGCTCTTGGGTATCCTGTGTTGAAGAGGGGAAGCTGCGCCTTGCCGCCCTGCTGATGGCCGGCCGAGTGGCCCAGCCGCTCCGTATCAGTTCCATTCAATTTTTGACACCTCCATTTTTTGGTTCCAACTTTCTAAACCATGCTGTGAGCCTATTTTTTGGGGTTTTTCTGCGATTTTTGGTGGAAACATTAAAAAAGGTTCAAGTTTTAAGCTCCCACTGAAAAATCATTCCCAGATATCCTAGAAGCCATTTTACAGCTGCCCAAAGTGAGCGATTCCTATTAGGTGGATAACCCTGTATATATATATAAACAGACAAAAAGTCAGTCATGTGCATAGGTCAGTCAAAAGCATAAAACTCGTGGGTGGCAAAAAACAAAATAAAATGGCGCGCTGCTGATGCGACTAAACATCCGTTTTCTTAAATACCCGCCCAAGAAGGCACGTGAAAAGTGCAGCAACATGCCCAAACGAAAAAGACAGCGCCATCAGCCAATTCAAGGTTTCACTTCCTTTCGGACAGTCTTCCTATTTTCTTTCATGGAAAGTAGGTGCTTATTATGACGCTAACAAAACTAACTACAGCAAAATTTTAACATAAATAAAAAAAATTTGGGGCCGGGGATAAACACGAACTTTGTACAGCTTAAAAGCAGTGGCAAAAGGGCAGTAGCCCGGTCCACTGCTTAGTGGTAGACGGAGTGTCTGGCCTGGGCCAGCGCTTGCGTCCACCACTGCATTTTGTTTGTCCACACCCTGTAACCATTCCTCTGCTCCCACCTGTACTGCACACATGATGTCGAAAGAAAATTGTTTCTGCCTATTTGCAAGAGCAAATAATGGATTCATGTCTAGTTCTGAAGAAATTTCGATAGCTGCATACTGACTTCGGCTGATAGTGTGGTATTAGTGGTAGTGGTAATTGTCTGCCTAATTGGTAGTGGTACTTGTCAAGGTCAACGTACTGGGAATGTTTTGCTTCGGCAGGGTGGCCTGACTGACGTTTGGAGATGGAAGAAGGACTGGTTCCGTCAGGTCTTTGAAAATGTGCTGCACTGATGCCTCATTGAGCCTTTTCGCGACAACTAGCATTCCGGGTCAACCAGGAAACCTTTGCATGGCGAAGAAGAGTTCCTTGAAGAGGCCTCACCTGTAACAGCTGGAGAGGGAAGTTAGTGACATCATTTATGAGTGCCTCGCTCGCGTCGCTGCCTCTTCAGTCTTCCCCAATACTCCTCCCCTCACATTTCCTCACCATTCCTTCTGCAGTGCCCGCCCTTTCCACGCAGCACGTGTCGCAATGCTTCTCTCATACCTAGCGGGGAGAACCGTAGTGCACGTGAATAGGGAGGGGGTCATTGAGGGGCGAGATTAGAGCACTGTGAAGGAGGCCCGATTACTTCAGCTGTTCAGTAGAGATGTTTTTATCTTTTTTGTCCATATTTTAGGCCTGACGATTGAAAGGATTCAAACAAGTTTCAGCAGCAATCATTTCACGTTTTTAGAACGCTTTTCCAGCAACTTTATTATTTTTGTAGTAGGCAGCAAGAATGAGGCCAGTAGCAGTCTTTTATTGCATCCCAGTCGTATTTACGCCTCTTCCACTCCCACTACTCACTTTTCCCACGCTTTCAAGTGCACACGTCACTTCTTCAATTTCCACCCACGCTATGTAATTGGCAGATGTCATCGCCAGTTTACTTTTTCCCTTAAATTTTGAAGATTTAATGGTGCTAGAGAACTGGTTGGTTATTGAGTGGGGTTGGTGATTGAGGGAGTGGTGAGGTGATCGAGGTGCGTGGGCTGACGTGAGGGGGAGAAGAAGCGGAAGGGATGCTGGCCCTGGGGAAAACTCTTCAATTTCTCCTGACCACGGATACCTCTGAGTCAAATGCTCCAAAGCCTGCCCTGGTCCAATGGATTTCACTTAGGCACTATGCTGAATCACAGCTGGATGCGTGGGCGAAAAGGACCTTTGTAAATAAAGCCAAATGGTGACGAGGAGGAATATTGCAGCTGAAAAGTGTTGAGAAGCTGGGTAGGATGAGTCGGCACTCATCAAGAGGCCTTCTTCTACTGCCATTCATCAGCCTTCTAATTGCACACACTACATCTGCTCCTGCCAGGTTTGCTAATTGCTTTTCTAATTTCTCATAATTTGGGGCAAGTAAGATAGCGGGAAAACGGTGCAAGAAATGCGGTTGCAGATGGCGCAGAGCATCGAATGGACCGGAGCAGGCTGCCGCGGAGGCAGCTGCATCTGAAACTGCCGTCAACAACGCTATCCACTCTGCATCTTCTTCTCTCAAAGAGATCGGTATCCAGCTTGCCAGGTTCTTTTTTGCCCATTATCCCGCAACAATGCTAGAAAACGCGATCTGTGCTTTTAGGAGGTCAAGATCCAACCGACTTTTGTCACCGCCTCTGTTGTCTCTGCACCTGGGCGCCATCATAGTGGAGTGATCCTGAATCCTACTTTCAAGCTCCCTGCCTACCGACAGAAACTGACCCCTCCCTCCTTAGCATCTTGCCATCTTGCCCTCTTTTTCTAAGCATGGTAACACTTTCATTTGTTGCACTAAACTCCTGGAGGAGTTGAGAAAACAATTGCTTCAGTGCGTGAACCTGACGAATCTCACCTAGGCTACGTTTGCTTCTCATGCTTCACGGTTGTGCCAGTGATTACATGCCATATGCTTTCAGAGCGCTTGCTTGTTGACTACTGTTGAATTTTGAAGGTCATGGTCTTTTCTGTTCGGAAAATGCAACCTGGATTAGAAGGACAAGATTAAAATGAAGGTAATGACGTAGCAAAGGCTCTGGATATTGCGTGACCGGCTTTGCCATATGGGATGGTGATGGTCAGTCTCACTAGCCCTATTTGAAAGAAGGCAAAGAGCCAATGATAATGTCCTCGCGTAATCTTTTGCTGCTCAAACTGAGTCTACTTCTTCTCATTATCGGCGTCTCTCCTGACTTCGCTTGTCGCTCCGGCGATCATCACCACAAGGCCCAGTATTACTCCTTTTCTTTCTTGAGCAGTAAAAGTTTGATGAGGCGAGGGAGGCATAGAAGAAAGGCTGTTGAAGGAGTAGGTGGATGTGAGTGTGAGGTATTGGTGTGAGTGTGAGGTATTGGAGAGGGAGGAAGGTGTGGGTGTGCAGGACTCGGGTGCGGCGAGCAGCGACAGGAGCAGAGTGGCTCATTCTCCGAGCCCAGGCGATGGCCGCTCGTCAAACAGCTGGATTCCAGGCGGCCCAAAATGCCCTTTCTCATCTTCTATCTCCATAACTACTTCTCTTTAACCATCTTAACCATCTCTAATCACAGATCACTGCGTCTACTCCATTCTACTCATTATGGGCATCACACGTTTCGTTTCAAGAAAAATTGAGCAGGTGTTTTCTGCCCTAGGCTCTTTTATCATCATTGACATCATATCTCTGCTGTTGATGCGTTCGAATTTGGGTAGTTGGTAGCTGGATGCTGGATATTTAGCTCAATCAATGTCCTCCAAAGTCAGAGTTCAGATGCGCGTATGAAAGAATGCCTTTAGCCATATGGGCTCAGTCACGTAGAGTCAGTTGTCATTTAGAACATCGTGCAGCACGTCTAGAACGCAACATGCTCCAGACAGTCGTCTAGACATATGGCGAACGCAGATGAGGGAGTCGATTCTCCCTTAGTCAATTCCTGCTCCCCTCTTCATGATATTCCACCTATGATTATCGGGTTTCGTCTTTTCGGGTTGTTCAATCGCTTCAACTGGTAAATCAAAGCAAGATAAAACCGACCAGGCAGTTTAAAAACATGAAGGGCAGCAGACGCATAACGTTTGGCTCAACCAACACTCTTGGGAGCAAATAAAGAAGAAAATGTCTGAGCGCAACAAAAAGACAGGTTCAGGGTGAAATTGGCTTCGAATTTTCGTCTACTTGAGCTTCTCGCAGGGGAATTTTCAAAGCTCCCTTAAACATTACCGGTTGTAAAATGAAAGGATATGGAACCTAGTAAACCGTTTGCGCTTTCAAGACCCGTTTTAGTGGATGTTCGTTCTTCTTCTCTGGTGAAGCCAACTAAAATGGGCAATAGAGCGCTCTATCCGAGAACTGGCGGGAAGTGGAAAAAACCTTGTGGCAGTGGCGACAAACAGCGAGATACGTTTCAGTTCCACCAATTACCTCCAACTGCAAAAGCCACCTCATTTCTATATCAGCTCTGCTCAAAAAGCCTCATGATTTCCCATTTACGTTTAAATCGTTTACAAGAATCCTTAGCATAACAGCGGTCTTCTATCCGACCTTGTGGGAGTGGTAATTAAAATTCTGGATTGCATTGAAATGTGCTTTAAACTGTGAAGCTAATAGGTGAAAAGGTGGTGGTGGTGGGAACCGTAGTGTGATCGGAGGTTTTGCGCTTGGTGAAGGAAGCGTCCTTGAAGCAGATCATGCAGACGGCCGTGAGCTTCATCACCTCCTCCGCCTTGGGGATCAGTTCCAGGATGCAGGGAAAGCCCTGAAGCAGACTCCGCTGGGAAAGCAGGAAACATGGAATGGAGATAGAACGTCTCGTTTGAAGGTGCCGTCGAGAGCAGCCACGACGACGGTCTTCCCCGCATCCGCCAGCTCCTCCGCCACCGACACTATGTCGGGGAACTGAAGCATGGATTCGCTTGAAGCACTCATCCCCACTCATTCCCTCCCCAGCAGTTGAGGGAGGGAGGAAGAAGGGAGTACGAATTGGCCTTCGTCCACGCCGATGACATCGTAGCCGAGCAGGCGATCGCGGATCTCCGCCAGACTCACAGCCTGGATGTCTGCACAGTGCGTTTGCCTCAACCAACCCACTCTCCTCCTCCGCTCACAATTTTGTCTTCCAGTAGGTTAATAAGTTTCCATTTTTGCAGTTTCTATGCTTGCTCGTATTAGTCAGCATCTATATTTAAACAAAGGGTTGTTGTTTTTGGCCTGACGATACTTAGCACGCAATGGGCGTTAACACTCCTTATGTTAGAGCAAGGAGGCTGATTGGAGCCTAGCCAAGGGGAATAGGCCAAGGGGCCAAGGCCCATGCATGGTGCACCAAGCGCAAGCGACCTGTCGTGTGTGGCGAGGTCTTCCTCGGAATATCTCGTATCCTTAGCATATTTGACAACGGCACAGCGATAGTTGGCGATCTGGAAGCGCTTACAGCGTCGAATCAACTCCGTCCTCAAACACAAAGCAGGCCGTCAGCGATTGCAGTAGGGCAAGAGGATAGGAAAACGTTTTGCCGGAGAACATGGGGCCAAGAATGATCTGAATGCGACCGCGAGTTTGCAGTGGACCCGTCAGAGGAGGAAGACTCAGCAGCGGACTTTCCATCCTAGCTCACTGCTCTGAGAAACGCTTTCTGTGACCTGTGCAGGAGAAGGTCTAGGACTGAGATAGCTGTGACTTCCTTTAAACATGCACAAACACGCCTCTCCCGCCCAAATGCCTTTGCGCGCTCCAGATGTACGTATCACAATCCCTTTGTGCCATTGTGCATTTCAAACCTCTCATTGGAAAGTATTTTACGAGTTTTTGAAATTCCGTTTTCGATATGTTCTTTTTAATTCATTGCAATATGCGTAGCGCTCAAAAAAATTAAACCGAAGAAGATAAAAAACGGCAGATGATTCATCCTGACGCATAATTGAAAAATATGCGAATATTTATCAATCATCAAATTATCTGATAGCATTTTGAAAGTCAAAATCTATTGGATCCTCCCAGAACCAATGCGTAGATAGACAGGTGATCCTGCTCAAAGGCCATATCTGCAATCAGTGCATGTCTCTGCATCAGAAAGTTGGTAGGGAAGTAGGGAACCCTGTAGGTGACACGATTGGTAATGAGCTGGCGAGGCAGGGGGCCGAAGCTTCGCGAGTCCTCCGAAGCCTCCCGATTGTCGCCCTCCAGCCATACCTCCTGCTCACCCACCTACAGCCTCTTATCTTACTCAGGCCCAAAGCTCAATGCTCACACCCGGCTCCGGCCAAACTCCGATCCCATCTCGTCCCCGGGCAGGCCCTTCAGCCTTTTGCAGATGAAGTCCCCCGGCTTCCGCGGGTCTGAGGCTATCACGATGTCCTCTCTTCAAGCCTTCGCAAATCAGCCAGTCGCTTTTAGGAAGATGCCATGTGGGTAACCGGCGAAGACAGAAGGGAGCTCCTCCGAGTCGCTCTCCCAGTACGATATCCCCAGAGCGCAGCGTTGGGCTCATGGAGATGCCTTCCACCTGTGAAAGGGGAGGGCCTAGTTAAAGAAGAATGGTGTGAAAGAAATGGGGAACGAAGACGAGGTCGCCGATCCAATCGGAAGTGGCAAGGAGGGCAGCATAGGCAACCAAGCCGCGCTTTGCCCAAGGCCACAGCCTCTTGCTGCCCTTTAGCATTGCCTTGCTGCCTCCATAGCGCGCTAATTGGGCTGGCGCGAGGGAGCAAAGCGAACCGTCAGCGCCCAGCCCCTCTTTTCGACCTGGGTGTACGTTTTGAGGGTTATTGCTAGATCTTGATTTTGATAAGGCTGCTGCTCATTACAGAAAGCTCCGATCGGTGTGATTTTTTTTCCATTGGAAAGAGCAACATCGAATTGACTATAGTTTATCTTTTGACTTTTGCTTAAAACGATTTATTTTATTATGAAAAATGCAAAAAACCATTTGTCCGAACTCCTTCTCCTTCTCCTTCTCCTTCTTCTCCTTCTCCTTCTTCTCCGCATCTATTCAATGGACGATAGTAGGTATTCATTTCTTCACCCACTCCTCCACCCTCCCCGGGTCCCTGGGCTTTATTTATTTATGTATTCTTAAGTCTTCAGTGAAATGAAGGAGCCATATGCACCAGTGGTGTAGTGGTGTAAGCGATTGGACAGCTGGATCAAACTGGTAGGTTCAAATCCTACTCAGGGATTCGTTTCTATTTTTGTTTTTTTAAAGTTGAGAAAACAACTGGTACTATCGGCAGGTCAAAAGTAAAGCTCTTTTCTCCAAAAATCGATTGCCCTGAGTCTAAATCAAGAAAATTTCTCAAAAATATGTTAGTCTGCCAATAAATATGCAATGAATTTTTTATTTTCAAATTTTTTTTCTTCATTATTTTTCATTTACTATTTTTTATTTATTCAATAAAATTTAAAAACCAACCATATAAAATTTGTATTTATACATTTTATATACTATATTAAAAGTGGAAGAAATATAAGGTACCATCGGCAGGCCAAAAGTGGGTCTCTTTTCTCCAAAATTTGCAATTGCCTCGAGTAAAAAGTCAAGGAAATACAATTTCTACTAGTGGAATCTGCTGTGTCATCTGCATTTTGTTTTTGGGCGCGCATGGAAAGAGACACTGAACTGCGCGCCAAAAACAAAATGCAACTATCCAAGCAGCAGATTCCACTAGTAGAAATTGTATTTCCTTGACTTTTTACTCGAGGCAATTGCAAATTTTGGAGAAAAGAGACCCACTTTTGGCCTGCCGATGGTACCTTATATCATATCATTTTTCCATTTTCACTGTTTTGCCTTAGTTTTGCCTGACCTTACGGGACAATGGCGCCCATTTGAATTTTTGCTTCCCCATCATTGTTCACAAGCAGCTATACACCGCTCAAAGTGCATTTGCATGCATGCTTTTCATAGTCTCAAAGTTTGCATTTGTTTGGAAATTGATATTAAGATGAATAAATTTGGAGACAGTGTTATTCAAACTAAAATTCCAAATACATGAAGGTATTGGCATTGATTGCTGGTGGCTATGGAAATTGCGGTCGGAGTTCCATGCGAACGTAGGCAAGGGAGGAGGTGACATTAGGATTGAGGGTGAGCCATTGAATGGCGGTGTGTTGGACGGCAGATGTACAGCTGGCAAAGTAGGCGCTGTTCAAGGCAGCCGATCCGCAGAGGTAGCCGTACCAGAAGCCTCTGTAATGCCGCGTCCGAGTGAGAATAGGAGCAGTGAGAGAGGAGGTAGTGCCCAAGGTGGGTGCGGGAGCAGGGGCAGGTGTAGAAGTAGGTGTCGGAGTTGGGCTGGCTGCAGTCGGCCGGATGGACGGCTACGGCGGCCTCGTTGGGCCGGTCGTAGGTGGAGAATGGCTGGCCACTGTTGGCCGGCATCCCACTAAATCGCGTCTTTCCCAGGGCATCGCCGATGCTGCCGTTGAAGCCGCTCACGCTCATCGTGTAGTTCCCCTCCTCATCGCTCATCTGCACCACACTGCCCATCAAGCCAGGCTTCAGGCGAAGGTGGAGAGGGGAACGGTGAAAGATTGGTAGATGCCGAAGGGGGGCGCAGGGCTGTCGTCCCCGCACTCGCGCAAAGAGACACGCAGGCTCATCTGCTGCGACGAGGCGAGGGCGTAGATCTGAGCATTGCCCAGGTAGTGTGAGCCGTTGAGGTTCCCGAAGCCCGCTCTATACTCTGTCCAGCTGCGGTTGAAGTCCACGGAGACAGCATCCGGCATCATTCGCCTAGGTAGGCTAGAGATTGGGGGAGGTGGAGGAAGGAGGTGGGGAAAGGAACGTCTGAATGACAGTCCATCCGCCGTCACTCATGTCGCAGTAGGCGAGGAAGCTGGCGCCGTTGGGGTAGAGGCGGTAGAGGCCGGACTTGGCGGCCAGCAAAGCGTTCCCCTTCGACAGCACCTGCTGTTTGATGAAGATGTCGAAGCAGTTGCTTGGCAGGACTGCAATCCTCTTCCCCTTCCTTCACTCCACACTCCTCCCTCCAACTGGCCAACAGGTGTCGCAGCAGAGGCCAGTGTATTTCGGAGGACAGGAGCAGGCGGAGTTGTTGGCCAGGGGCGTTCCGCCATTCAGGCACATCACTTCAATATCCAGTCTTTTTAGGCATATGCCGTCTGTCATCGAAATGTGGCGAAGAAGAAAAGAAAAGCGAACCATTCTGACAATAGGTTCCGTTGAAGCAGGAGGTGCAGAAGCAAGAGCCATCAGAGAGGGGACTACCGCCATTTTCACAGGCCCTCGGCGTGGTTCCAGCCTAGAATAAGCGGAGAGTAAGGGAAAGGAGGGCGAGTTGGAAAGCACCATGCTTGTGTTGGTGGGTAGAGCTGTGGTGGGATTGAGGGTGGCAGGAGACTTGGACGATAGGTTGGCAGTGGCCAAGGATAGCGATACGCTTGCTACCGGGGAACTCCAAGGAACAACGGATGAAGTGAAAAAGGAGGCATTAGCTGTGGGCGATAAGGAAGGCGAGGCAGTGGCTGTTGGGGAGTTGGAGGGCAGGGGTGAGGAAGGAACGGCAGTAGCCAAGGAAGGCGACACACTAGCAATGGGTGAATTGGAAGGCAGTGGTGAGGAGGACAAGGCGGTAGCAAAAGATGGAGAGGGAGCGGCAGTATTGGAGGGGGAAATCGAGGGAGGTCCAGACGTCGGCGCAGGCGAAGTGGGCACAAAAGGAGGCTGCGTCCCGTTGTTGCCACAATCGTTGCCGGTCCAAGAGAGTGTCAACCTTTAGCAACAGTTCGAAATAAAGCTGGCAGGTGTAAAGTAAAGCGAAACGTGGTAGGGCAGTGAGGGCTGTCAAGGCAGGCGGGTCTTGGATGGGAGTAGGTTTTCTGATGGTTCTTGCCGAGGCCTAGGGGGCAGAGACTGCCTGCGGAGGTGGTGAACTGGTAGGCGTAGGAGTCGATGTCCTGCCGCTCCCCGTACACGTCCATGTCTTGCATCACTATTTTCACCACAAAGCCCTGATATGGACTGAGCGGTAGAAGTATAGCGGTGTGAGGTGGAAAAGAGAAATGGATACAGCCCAGACGGCGTTGGGCAGGTGGAATGGAGCAGGGTTGGGCCATCCGCCGTAGACGTGGTCCGTCTGGAAGTGTACGGTGTCGTTGTTGTTGCTGACGGGGCCGAGGACGCGCCAGTAGGTGCTGCAGTTCATGCCTGGGCTCGCTCTGCAACTCACTTCCCAAACACCGCCTCTCTACCTTTAGTTCTTAAAACATTTGAGTGGGCTCCACGCAGAGCTTGAGCCAAATGTCGCATTGGTCCAGGCCGGTGAACCACATGGGGTCACAGTGCGCTCCGTTTGACAATCGTCCACCGCTAGTCACCGCCTCCAGAAAGACCAACACGTCACTGGAGATACCATGCGCCCTGCTCACAGCCTGACATCAAAGCCTCTCCTCCGCCATGTGCGGCCATCAACTTTAGATGTACCAGCATGAAAAAGATGGTCTTCGGAAGCATAGTTTAGGTGAATTTTTTGATGGGAAGCCGATTAGAAATTCATGGTCAAATGAGATGTTTGTGATGCTTTTATCAGCACTTCAGCTTTTCAGTTTACATTGACGGAGATTTACGAGGCACACCCACCACACACCTCACTTCTCACGCTTTGGGCACAAACTTAACATTCCTTCCATATCAAATACAGAAATCTTTTTTTGAAATTTGTTTAGCCGTTTTGAAATGTGAAATATTTTTATTGTTGTGCATAATTTTTTTCGAATAAATTAATGTACCCTTTAACGAAGCAAAAGGCAGCTGTTGCCATTGATTGTGCGTCAACATTTTCCTTATATGAGCAACTGAAATTGTTTTTATCCTCCGAATTTCAAATGAACAAATGCAATACTGTTTCAGGAATGAACGCAATTTCTAATAAAAAATAAAAGTTTCAGTGTCGCAACTGCAGTCCATATGAGCAAGAATATGGCTGCACATTATCACAAAATAGATAGACGTATCTTTCAACAAACAGGCATAAACTCTTTAGAATAGAACTATAGAACTGTTCTCACCTTCAGCATCAAAGGCCTTTGTTGTAGTACACAGTTTCTGGCGCATTGGGTAGAGCTCGAATCTTCTGCTGGAGCTCTGGCTCCAAAGATGACACCGAGATGGAGCTGAGAAGGGTAAATATGCAAATACTTGAGGCCAAAAGAGAAAGCCAAAAGTGGGACCTCATCTGTGGGAAGAGAGCACAGCAAAGCGGCGTGGCGAAAGCGAGCAGAAAGCCCACGAGGCAGACTTGCGTTGGAGCCGCCAGCCATGCTGCACGTCGCTGCAAGCAGACTATTTTCTGCCCTATATCTTTCTCTCTCCTCAGCTCCTCACCGCAAACCAGGGCTTCTTGTCCAGTGCGTTCATGATGAGCGGAGGAATGACTGCAGAGGCGCATTAGCTTGAGAGCTGGGAGAGGAATAGAGAGTGATGGGATGGCAACGCATGCCGGGCGTGGCCATGAAGACTCGGCTGGCGACCACCTTGGTGATGGCCACTTTGGCCACGTGCGGGCTCTGACCCAGCACTCGCCCACTCTCGTCCACCACCGTGATGCCCTCCGTCAACTCTCTGCAGGCAGGGTGGTGTGAAGGGGTGAAAGAGTGGATGGAAGAGGAACTGGCGTCGCATGAGAGGAATGTTGATGCAGTTGGCGGCGGCCACGGCGCACCAGGGCACGCAGCGTCCTATCAGCGGCGGCGCGCTCTGCCAACACACCCATTCATGTCCAATTGCCCAATTGCTTTTCATTTATAAAATCTTTCAAAGTTACAGAAACATTTGGGACTAAGGCAATTTTTTGAAAGGAGCAGATAAGCCGAAAACAAGCTGTCAACATCGATTGGAAGGTCATCAAGGAATCGTGTATAACAATGGGCATGCTATCTGGAATGGGCATAAGAAAAGCAATGGTCTCTTACCTTTGATCAGTTCGTTTTTATGTTGCTTATAATGTGAGGGATGGTAGAAAAATGCGAAGGAAACCTTGACTAGACTGTTGAGACCTAGGGCGGTGACGAGGGCTCCGCTGGTTGCTGCGACATAGGAAACACCCAATTGGCTGCAAAGCTCCACTGCATTCCCCCCTTCTTTCCTAGTCGGTGTTGGCAACCTGATGGAGATGGGGCTGGCGCCACTACGATTGGAGTAGTTGACGATTGCATTGAAGGACTGATTGATCCACTGCCAGAAGACCACGGCTGGCGTTGTTCTGCAACCTTTTCAATCTGCAACCTCTCCACTGGGGAATAAGAAAAGGGAACTTGTAGAAGGTCATCATGCATCCGGTGATGGTCATGTTGCAGGGCACCTGAGCACTCATGCGTCCAATCAGTATCGTCTTCTCCTTCGTGTCGGGGTGGAAAGCGGAGTCGTAGAGATGCTTGGCCCTCCACAGCTCCTCCACCGTCACACCCGCCTTCATCTTGTCCGACCTCAATGCCCACCCCCTTCTTCCAATCTCAACGGCAACAGACTGGACTGCAACCGGTAGTCCTCAACGATTCGTTTGGCTTCGTCCAGCTGAGCACCGGTAGCGAGGAGGTTGAGGGGGTTGGTGACGGTGAAGAAGTGGAGAGCGCGCCCGGTGAAGGTGCTCTGGTCCCATCGCGGCTTCTCGATGTTCGGCCGCACCGCATTCGCTGCCTCCATCCCTGCAACCATTCTTTCTCTGCTGCTGATTACGAGAGCAGAAGCGGTTTTGTGGAGCCCGTCAGTCAACTGCCAGCCTAATCTACAGGCTTTGCAGATATTCACGGCACTGCGCAGATTTGAAGCCTACGTAAAAGTGAAAGAGCAGGCTCTTAGGCTCAAGGAGCGCGCAAGTTGGCCTCTCGTAACACCGTCTCCCCAGACCTTGTCTGGGTCACGCTCCCGCTATTGCCAGTTTCTTAACGCTCCTAAAAAGTGTAAATATTTTGCTAGACACTGCGCGCGATTAAATAATTGTCTATGAGTTTTGCTGTTTTAAAAGAAAGGGCAATGCGGTTGAGCAGGGTGGTGCAAAGCCTGAAACTGCAGCTTTTCACTGGCACCGACTGCACACTCTGCCTACACTTCAAGCGCCAACTTCAGGCTGTGCTGCCTCAAGGAGTTCTCAGACTCCCTCCCATCTTCTCCTCCTACTCGCGATGCGCTGCTGGCTTGAGGTAGAGTTGGAGGAAGTGGACATCCGCTCGCCCAAAGGCTCCGGCTGGTTCGAAGCCTACAAGCACGACATCCCCGTCCTCTGCCTCAACGGACGGGAAGTCTGTCGCCACTACTTCAACGCCCAGAAGCTGGCTGGCGCTCTCAGTGAGGCTTCCCCGCCTAAAAAGGCATGATGCCTCCTGCCTCTGCAAACAGGAGCAGGTTGCTAGCAATCACAAAAGCTAGAGGAAAGGATTTGGAATGAAATGACAGGCGCTTGGTGGTGGTGCATGGTGGAGCAGGGGAGCAAAGGAGCGTTTCTGCGGAGGCCGCTGCAGCACTCCGCAAGGCTTGCAAGGCAGGGCAGGGCGGGGAGAGCCCCATGGACGGCGTCGCCGCCGCTCTGAGCATCCTGGAGGACTCCGCTGCCTTCAACGCCGGCCAGGGAGGCAACCTCACCACCGCTGTTCATCTTACCTCACCTCACCATCCCACCCTGCGCAGCAGTCTTCAATCAAAGTAGTTTAGGAAAGAGTGGAGCTAGAGGCTGGCCTGATGGAAGGCAGTAGCCTCAACTTCGCTGGGGTTGGGGCCGTGGAAGGCGTCCCAAGCCCTAGCCAAGCAGCTCGCTTCATGCTACACAGCCAGGAGGTGTCATTTCAAAGCCATTTGAACTTGCTCAAGTAGAGCTGAGGGATAGAGCAGGGAGAAAACAGCAATGGGCTGGTGTCCCCGATGACCCTCGTAGGGAGCGGAGTGACTGCTCTGTTGGAGCTGCATCGACCTAAGCTTCTCCAGCCCTTCAAGCCTTCGGAACGAGCGCGTGCCGGCCACCAGCGAGCCCTTCGCTCTCTGTCTCAGCGTTTACACAGCCTTGACACTGTCGGCGCTCTCGTACTTGGTTCCTTCCTGCTTTCCTCCTCCTCCTTCCCTCCTGACTTCCTTGAGGAGTGTTGGAGTTTAGAGGAGGAGAGCGGGGCAATAGCTGGCGGCAGCTCCAGCGGGGGCTTCCTGCTGAAGACGCCGGGGAGACTGGGACCCGCCGCTCAGTTCGGCGCCGCCACCTGGGCCCAGCAAGTACTCCTTCCCTACAATCTTCCCCCACCCTCCACCAACCCTCAACTGAACCAGACAGAGGAGGGGGGTGTGGCGGTGGCGGTGAGTGGCTGCGGGGAGGCCATCGTCCGCACTCAGCTTGCAAGAACAGTTGCCCACTCTCTGCTCAGTGCCATATCCGATGAAGATCCAGGGCCAGGTTCAAGCACTTCGTCTTCTCTCCACTGATCCTTATTATAGCAAATGAGAATTGGCAGACTGGGGCCTGGTGAAGTTGTTCCGAGGTGAGTTTGTGGAGAGTCCGCTGCTGAGGCCATTGAGGCCGGAGCACCGAAAAGCGGGAGTGATTGCTCTGCTGCAGTGTAGGGAGGAGCGCTGCTCGCAGCTTCTCTGCCTCCACAACACCTCCTCTATGCTCTTCGCCAGTTCGCATTCTTCGCCTATTCTCAGCAAAGGCGATGGCAGCATTACCTTCTCTGTTTATCCTTGCCGATGACATCATGAAGGAGTTCTAATGGAAGTAAATAATTGTTACCCATTGCAACCGCCTACAGCAGCTCAGCTCGCCATGTGTCTTTTTCTTTTATACATTTCAGACAGCTTTGCATTTCGAAGTTAAAGTTTGAATCAATGTATTTCAGGTATTTATTTTTTTGAGCAATTTAATACATTTTTACAACTACGTTACAATATGACAACACAACTTCAATCGAGACAATCATTCGGGTAAGCATTTGGCTTGGCAGATGCCATTTAACTGATAACTATTGAAGAATGGTGCCTAAAGTAATCAACGGCGGCATTGCGGGCATTGGTTCGTCACAATGATTAGCTAAATTTCGAACTTTAGAATTGTTGGAATGCAGTGGGTGTGACGTGTGTATTTCCCATCGACCTGGTGAAAACGCGCCTGCAGAATCAAAAGGCTGGAGCCGATGGACGTATGCTCTACAGTGGGATGTTAGATGCTCTACAAAGCGTTTGATAATTCTGAGGTGATGAGATTGAGGCTGGACTGCTTCAAGAAGAGCTATGCTAAGGGCGGCTTGCGAGGGATGTACAGTGGGAGCGCGGTCAACATTCTCCTCATCACACCCGAGAAGGCCATCAAGCTCGTCGCCAACGATTTCTTCCGCTTCCGTTTTCGCTCTCCCGATGGGTCAGTCATCTTGGACGAGGAAGAGGATGCAAAAATGATGCACTACAGGCATCTGTCCATGTGGCGAGCGATGGCAGCTGGCGGGCTGGCCGGCTTCTGCCAGATCATCGTCACCACACCTATGGAGCTCCTCAAAATACAGCTGCAGGAGCAGCAGGGTTTTCATTTCTCCCTACCTTCTTCCTTCCATGTGAGCCTTCAAGCGTGGGTGCAGCTCACAACCGGCGATCAGCGACGTCCATAGCGCTGGAGCTGGTGAAGACGAAAGGGGTTGCGGGTCTGTACAAAGGTGTACTGGCCACAATGGCTCGCGACGTCACCTTCTCCGTCATCTACTTCCCCCTCTTCGCCGAGATTGATGCCCTTGTACTTCCCCTGCTTTCCTTTTCCCTTCCTCAACCTACCAATTCATGGTCCTAGGGCCCGCGGAGCAAAGACGGGAGCGGAGATGCGGTCTTCTACCACTCTCTTCTCTCTGGCATCTTGGCTGGCGGCACCGCTGCCTTCGCTGTCAACCCCATCGATGGTCTTTTCTTTTGTCCAGTATTACTATACGCACTCATGGACTCTTGTTGCCACCTTTCAGTGGTCAAGACACGGATGCAAATGCTCAAGGCGGACCCCTCCAAAACTTACACCGGCATCCCGGACGCATTTTCGTTCTGCCTTAGCTAGTTTTCAGCTAATAGTGAAAGCAAAGGGAGTGGTTGGAGGCGAATTCTGCGCGAGGAGGGAGTCCAGGCCTTCTACAAGGGAGCAGGATGTCGAATGGTCGTCATCGCGCCACTCTTCGGCATAGCTCAGACCGTCTACTTTATCGGCGTTGCTGAGTGGCTCCTGGGTGTTCCTAAGAGAAAACATGTCTAACCCTCACCAGCAACTGCTAGGCCAATCTTTGCTCAACCGAGTCCTTCCTACACTAGCTCAGATGTAGGCAATGAACATATCAATGGGAGGTTTTTCCCTTGCATTTGTGGTGTGCTGCATGGTATGTTTTGACATACTGGCATATACTGAAAATAATTTAGATGCCTATGCCTGTTTGTAAAATACTGGTCACACTTTTCTCAGTGATTTGAAATTTTGATTGTGTTGGAAAATTATGAGAGTTTCCTTCAAAAACAAACGAAGAGATAGGTGCAAAGTGGCATAATAGTGGCTAACGCAAAAAAACAGCAACGGACCAAGCTTCAACATAGCTGAAGAATTCTCAAGTCCACTAGTGAATGGAAAAGGATGCGATTTTCATATGAGCAAAATTCGTCGACACTGACGCTTTCCGCAACAACAGCGTCGGAAGCTGCGGGCCTCGCCTTTCTCTAGAGGCGCAATTTCTCAATGTGGCTAAGAAAGAGAAAAAGGAGAAATGAAGAGGGAACCGAGCTTTTCGATGACCTTCAGGAAGTGATCAATGGGTCTTGTAGCCGCTCCTCCAAACTGGTAATCGAACGTTAGCTCTTCTCCGGCCTCGATATCCTCAATTGTATTCCCATTGCCCTATTCAAAAGCTACAAAAGGATAGTTGGCGGAAACCTTTTTGGCAAAGAATACGATGCGTGGCTGATCCCGATGCTGGTTGTCGGACCAGGAGGGGCGAATGACGAGGTTCGGGTCGCACTGCGCAGGGTCAAGTTTGATTGAAGGAGAGGAGGGAAGACAGGGGGAACAGAGTGGTTGAAGAAATGGGTGACGTTGCCGATGAACTTGGCGTCGATGGTGTAGAGGGCATCGTCGGGGCGATAGAAGTCCTGCATTCAGAAAAGCCTCCATATCTCAGGCTGTTTTTACCAAAGGAAAGCTAAGATAAAGACGCATCGAATGGCATTGGAAAGAACATTCTAGCTTTATCAGAAACAGAGTTATACAAATGGTTTCAAAGTGATACCAGGTCGAGGAGCCAGGTGGCGCCCTCCTTGTCGTAGCGGACCCCGCGTTCCTCCGCCTCATCCGAAGTGATCACCTGTCTCCTACCCGCTCTTCCAACCTCTTCCATCCAGGCAAGGGGGCTAACCTCTCCAACGTATTCGTCCACATAGGAACCCTTGGCTATGGGGGCATCGGTGCGAGCCGCCCATCCCTTGTATGGGGAGCGGAAGATGGTGATGGGGATCTGCCTCGGCGACGTGCTCACTCTGTTCTTGCAATCAGGGGCACAGGCGCACTGCGCGTTGCACTCGTACAGCGGCGTCGACACCTCCACATTCATCTAAAAACTTTCTTTCTTCCCTATTTTTGGCCAATTACATTCGTCAGGGCTACGGCCATGAATGAGGAAGGGTGCTAATGTGACCAGCTTTCCGTCCTTGTCGAAGGGCGGGCTCTCAGCGAGGCAGCAGTGCGGCTGATCAGGAGAACAGCGGCCACCCTTGCAGGCCTCTCCACAGAAGACCTTGGCCCCCGCATCCGCTTGCTCCACATCTGCATCCACCTCCTCATCTTCCTCCTCTGCCCAATCAGCACTCCTATCCAGCCAACCTTTGCCATAGAGGCAGGTGGTAGCGTAGCTGAAGTCCTTCGGGGCCTCCTCATGGTCCACCTGGCCAGAGGCTGAGCTTGGATTGAGGGATGGAAAAGTAGGGGGGTAAAAGACGTTGTTCTCAATGGAGAGGGGAGCCTGGCCTGCAGCCGTGCAGACGGCGTTGACGGTGGCCAGCCATTTGGCGTTCCGCTCAGCCAGTTCCGCTTTCACCTCCGCCAGATCGTGCTGCCCCATTCATCATCACTCCCTTCCACTCACAGTTGGGGAGAAGGAAAAGGGAACGCTGATCTCCAGCTCCATCTTCAGCGGATCTGCTGCTCGGCAGAGGGCGCTTCGGATGCGATCTCCATTCTCCGTCGCCTGCGGATTGCAGGAGGTTGAGGCATGGGATGGAAAGGAGGCAGTGGGATAGGAACCAGGGCAAGATGCTTGCGGAGGAGGACTCTGCTGATACTCACATACTCCTCCATCTCCTCAGCAGTCACGTTCAGTTTCTTCCAGAACAGCATGATTTTCTGCAATGGAATGCATTCTCCTTTGGGACATGGGCGAAGAAAGGCTGTAGGAAGGAAACCTCCTTGGAAGTACCTTCGCAGTTGTCGCTGGGCTCCCACGTATTCTCCGCTTCCCCATAGCCCTTCCACTTGACAAAGTAGTAGCGTTTGTCCTGAAATTCGGCTTCCTTTCATGTCTTTCTTCTCCAAGCCATTTTTTCCTTACATTTCAGCTGATAAATTAGCTGTAACGAGCTGGCAAAAGGATGCTAACGAGAAGGAGGTCGTAGTAGGAGTCCATGATGGTCTCCACTTCATAGGTTTCCTCCTCCTCCTCCTTCCCGTCCTCTTCTTTCCGCACCTTTGCCTGAACAGGAGTAGAGGAAAGCTTGCGCTTGCTGCCGCCTTTTTTCCAAGCTCCCGACTTTCCTGCTGAAACGGAAAGGATTGAGCTTCCTAATCTTTCTTCATCTAAGATGTGCACCATTTTTCTTGGTTGTCGAAGATTTTGTAGAAGAGTGCTGGCCGGTGTTGGTATGATACTGACTCTCAGAATCTCAATGTTAAGCAAAATGTGCAAGAAAAATCAAAAGTAGGCAGCAAACCGATAATTTGAACGCTACTCTCAGAGGAGAGAGACTCTGCTTCCGCGGTGGATGAACTCACTCCAAGCATGCTTCTGCTTCTATTCTTTTATTCGAGGCCTTTTCGAAGCAGAAAAGTAGTTCAAACCGCTGCAGCTGAATGTTGAGCTCTCTGTGTGTGCGCAGTTTATTTTAGTTGGCGCCATTTTAAATAAAGATTATGGATTTGCGGCAGATTTGCACAAACCGTTTTTCACAAAAAAAAACACGCACTTCATCGATATGTTAAAGGCTGAAAGGCGTTTATTTCGTTTTTGATTCCCTAAACGTTGGCCATTTATCGACAGCTTAAAAGTTGGCAAAAAAAGAGCAAGATGAAACAAACAGCAAACCCACCAGACATTACCCATGGCAAGCTGTACAACACTAAAGCTTCAGCAAAAAGGCACGTGTCACGAATGTAAGCGATGAAGAACGGTAAAAAAGAGGGCAGGTTAGTAAAGCTCCTTAGCAGCTCGTCGTACGAAAGAGCCGATTTCCGGGCCAGTTCCGTTCCTCTTCTCGCGCATCAACTGGCAACCTTCGCCCAGCAGCTTCTTCAGCCCCAGCACCTTGAACACTGCTCCAGTTCCCCTCATTTATCAATTCATCACTAAATAATCTACCTGCTGTTGAAGGCGACTCTTCTCAACGCCAGCCTCCTCCAATGCCTCCTCGGCTCGCATGAGACGATCAGATGCCTGCTCATCCGCAAGGAAGTAGAGAAGGAGAGTGGTTGGGTGGGTGGAAGAAGAGTGCTGACGGAGTCTGCCTTGGCCAGTGCCTCGTCGCGACGGGCAGCGAGGTGTGCGAGTGCCGCGTCGGGGTCCTCTTCTGGAGCAGAGGCGCGGTGCCAGCGCTCAATGGCCTGCGTCATCTTCTTCCGCGGTCCAATCAGCCGAATCCCCGCCTCCTACAAACCCTACTTTCCCTAATACTTTACTTCATCCCCTCTAAGACAGCAAAACCTTGAGCTCGGCGTCGGACAGCTGTAGAAAGACGTGTAGGTCGATGCCCTGCTCCTCCAATATCGGCAGGTACTTCCCGATTCCCAGCTCGCTCAGAAGCTCTTTCAGACTCTCCGCCCTATCACAGCCTCTGGCCATGCAAGAGAAGCAAATTAGGAGCATGCGAACCGCTTTGCAGGCTGCGCTTTGGCGCTGGGTGGCTGCTGCGGATTGACGCTTGCCTGTGGCTTGTTCACCTTCACGGCCTTGTCCGAAGCCTTCTCCTCCTCCAAAGCATTTTCTTGCGAATGAAGAGGGAAGGGCTGGGATTCTGGGAAACGCGAAGCGACGGTCGAATGGGCACAATGCTGGGCCTGGGGGCTGCTGCCATCCGGTGCCCGTCCATCACCTCTACCACCTGCATCAAACCTCTCGCTCTCTTCCTGCCTCTCCCCCTCCTCCCAAACCTTGTCGCGTCCACTCAGTTTGGCCAACTCCCGCGCCGTACTCCCAGCCGCGCACTTCTGGCCCACGTCTGCGCCCTGAGACTATAGCTGGTCAAGGAAAGGACGGCTCAAGGAAAGGGGACAGAGGACATATTGAAGGAAGAGTTGGACGAGGAGCTCGTGGCCCTCGGCGGCCGCGAAGTGGAAGGGGCTGATGGAGTGCTTCTCGCAGCACGCCTCATTTACACACGCCCCAGCCCCCACCAGAACCCCCGCCGCGTTCACGTGGTTGGACGCGGTGGCGTAGAAGAGCGCACTCCAGCCGTGGCCATCCTGCATCTCATCTGCTCCTTCTTCTTTCCTTCTTCTTCTTGCCCTCAAGGCAAACCTTGGCATCGATGTCGGCCTGTAGCTGAAGGAGAAGTGAGACGGAGGCATCATTGCCGCAGGAGGCAGCTAGCATGAGTGGAGTGCGTTGCTGGAAGAAGACCAAAGGTTGGCGAGGTCTAGGAGAATGGGGAGAACCTTGTCGTTGCGAGCGTCGATGAGGGAGCCGGCGTGTACGAGGTAGCGCAGGGGCTTGTTGTGGCCAATGTAGGCGGCGTAGTGCAGCGCCATCCATCCACCCCCGTTCACACCGTTCACATCTACGCCCCTAGAAACCAATCTTCCTTTTTGCATCCTTCCCAATCTAGATGCTCTAGCTCAGCCTGGGTTTAGCTGTAGCCCTAACCGCAAGACGGCTTCTTTGACGGAATCCAGGTCGCCAACGGAGGCAGCCGTAAACATGTCCATGGGCTGGAATATGTCCGCCTCCATCAACTCTTCTATGATGCTCTGCCCGTCTGTGATCTCAGAGAATTTTTCTAGAAGACTGTGGCGTAAAGAAGGAAGTCCAACTTGAGCGTGCATGTTTGGAGTCCTCGACAGAGTCGAGGCCAGAAGAATTGAAAAAGATAGGCCCGGTGGTGTTCAAACAATCGTCCATTCTCAGCGATTACTACCAGTTTTCTTCTCGTGTAGAAAGGAAGGACTGAGTGGGGGCTCTGGTTTGGTCTGGCGAGGGTGAGGGGCGGAATGCGCAACAAGTCACTCCCTGTGTCCCTGGACAACGCTGACCACCAGCTTTATTCTTGAGCCCACATATCGATCTTTAGATTCTCGTCAACAAAGCTAACATAATATTTCATCGAGTTCACCAGACAGTTTAATTTCAATTTCAGTTTATATTCATTCTTTTTTTCATTTATTACATCAAACACCAAAGGCGGCAGTTGAAACTGATAAATTGACTGACAAATGATGAATGAAACAGACCAATCAATTAGTTCCTGCCCAAGCTGTAGGCGCCTAAATAAAATATCTGGTACCACCGGCAAACCAAAAGTAAAACACTTTTCGCCTAAAAATCGACAGCCCGTGGGTACACAGTGAACAAATCATTTTGTGCAGCTAAATCGGATCTGATGCCTTGGTACACTCTTTCCAGTCTCCCCTGTGCAAGATCTTCATATCCAGCTTTGCCTTCTCCGCCTTCATGCCCTCTGCAACCTGCACCTGCGCCTGGCCTTGCCTGTCCTGTGTTTTCCTTCCTTTGGTCCCTTCGCAACTTCGCACTGCTGGACTTCTCTTCACTCGGGAACTGGAAGAGTGTGCATGGTGCTTGACCGTCCCCTTGAAAGCGAGGAAGACTCAAGATAGGTCAGGATTCTAGAGCGTCGGCCCCCACAACTTGCACTAACTGTGGGGTGCGCCGTCACTCTGGTCAAGCACCTGCACTGATGCCTTGGCACACTCTTTCCAGTCTCCCCTGTGCAAGATCTTCATGTCCAGCTTTGCCTTCTCCACCTTCATGCCCTCTGCAACCTGCACCTGCGCCTGGCCTTGCCTGTCCTGCGTTTTCCTTCCTTTGGTCCCTTCTCAACTTCGCATTGCTGGACTTCTCTTCACTCGGGAACTGGAAGAGTGTGCATGGTGCTTGACCGTCCCCTTGAAAGCGAGGAAGACTCAAGATAGGTCAGGATTCTAGAGCGTCGGCCCCCACAACTTGCACTAACTGTGGGGTGCGCCATCACTCTGGTCAAGCACCTGCACTGATGCCTTGGCACACTCTTTCCAGTCTCCCCTGTGCAAGATATTCATGTCCAGCTTTGCCTTCTCCACCTTCATGCCCTCTGCAACCTGCACCTGCGCCTGCCCTTGCCTGTCCTGTGTTTTCCTTCCTTTGGTCCCTTCGCAACTTCGCACTGCTGGACTTCTCTTCACTCGGGAACTGGAAGAGTGTGCATGGTGCTTGACCGTCCCCTTGAAAGCGAGGAAGACTCAAGATAGGTCAGGATTCTAGAGCGTCGGCCCCCACAACTTGCACTAACTGTGGGGTGCGCCGTCACTCTGGTCAAGCACCTGCACTGATGCCTTGGCACACTCTTTCCAGTCTCCCCTGTGCAAGATCTTCATGTCCAGCTTTGCCTTCTCCACCTTCATGCCCTCTGCAACCTGCACCTGCGCCTGGCCTTGCCTGTCCTGCGTTTTCCTTCCTTTGGTCCCTTCGCAACTTTGCATTGCTGGACTTCTCTTCACTCGGGAACTGGAAGAGTGTGCATGGTGCTTGACCGTCCCCTTGAAAGCGAGGAAGACTCAAGATAGGTCAGGATTCTAGAGCGTCGGCCCCCACAACTTGCACTAACTGTGGGGTGCGCCGTCACTCTGGTCAAGCACCTGCACTGATGCCTTGGCACACTCTTTCCAGTCTCCCCTGTGCAAAATCTTCATGTCCAGCTTTGCCTTCTCCACCTTCATGCCCTCTGCAACCTGCACCTGCACCTGGCCTTGCCTGTCCTGCGTTTTCCTTCCTTTGGTCCCTTTGCAACTTCGCATTGCTGGACTTCTCTTCACTCGGGAACTGGAAGAGTGTGCATGGTGCTTGACCATCCCCTTGAAAGCGAGGAAGACTCAAGATAGGTCAGGATTCTAGAGCGTCGGCCCCCACAACTTGCACTAACTGTGGGGTGTGCCGTCACTCTGGTCAAGCACCTGTACTGATGCCTTGGCACACTCTTTCCAGTCTCCCCTGTGCAAGATCTTCATGTCCAGCTTTGCCTTCTCCACCTTCATGCCCTCTGCAACCTGCACCTGCGCCTGGCCTTGCCTGTCCTGCGTTTTCCTTCCTTTGGTCCCTTCGCAACTTCGCATTGCTGGACTTCTCTTCACTCAGGAACTGGAAGAGTGTGCATGGTGCTTGACCGTCCCCTTGAAAGCGAGGAAGACTCAAGATAGGTCAGGATTCTAGAGCGTCGGCCCCCACAACTTGCACTAACTGTGGGGTGCGCCGTCACTCTGGTCAAGCACCTGCACTGATGCCTTGGCACACTCTTTCCAGTCTCCCCTGTGCAAGATCTTCATGTCCAGCTTTGCCTTCTCCACCTTCATGCCCTCTGCAACCTGCACCTGCGCCTGGCCTTGCCTGTCCTGCGTTTTCCTTCCTTTGGTCCCTTTGCAACTTCGCATTGCTGGACTTCTCTTCACTCGGGAACTGGAAGAGTGTGCATGGTGCTTGACCGTCCCCTTGAAAGCGAGGAAGACTCAAGATAGGTCAGGATTCTAGAGCGTCGGCCCCCACAACTTGCACTAACTGTGGGGTGCGCCGTCACTCTGGTCAAGCACCTGCACTGATGCCTTGGCACACTCTTTCCAGTCTCCCCTGTGCAAGATCTTCATGTCCAGCTTTGCCTTCTCCACCTTCATGCCCTCTGCAACCTGCACCTGCGCCTGGCCTTGCCTGTCCTGCGTTTTCCTTCCTTTGGTCCCTTCGCAACTTCGCATTGCTGGACTTCTCTTCACTCGGGAACTGGAAGAGTGTGCATGGTGCTTGACCGTCCCCTTGAAAGCGAGGAAGACTCAAGATAGGTCAGGATTCTAGAGCGTCGGCCCCCACAACTTGCACTAACTGTGGGGTGCGCCGTCACTCTGGTCAAGCACCTGCACTGATGCCTTGGCACACTCTTTCCAGTCTCCCCTGTGCAAGATCTTCATGTCCAGCTTTGCCTTCTCCACCTTCATGCCCTCTGCAACCTGCACCTGCACCTGGCCTTGCCTGTCCTGCGTTTTCCTTCCTTTGGTCCCTTCGCAACTTCGCATTGCTGGACTTCTCTTCACTCGGGAACTGGAAGAGTGTGCATGGTGCTTGACCGTCCCCTTGAAAGCGAGAAAGACTCAAGATAGGTCAGGATTCTAGAGCGTCGGCCCCCACAACTTGCACTAACTGTGGGGTGCGCCGTCACTCTGGTCAAGCACCTGTACTGATGCCTTGGCACACTCTTTCCAGTCTCCCCTGTGCAAGATCTTCATGTCCAGCACCACCTTCATCATCATCACCACCACCTTCATCATCAGCACCACTACCTTCATCATCATCATCAGCAGCACAAGCTAGAAGCAGGTCAGCTGGTCATGCACCTGCATTAATGCATTGGCACACTCTTTCCAATCTCCCTTGTGCGAGATCTTAATGTCCAGCACCACCTTCATGATATACAAAATATGAGCAAGCTTGAAGTATTTTCACATAAATCAACTCACCAAGTTTCACTTAATTTTTTTGTTGAATTTGAAAGAATGCAGTCGAAGACCAGAACTCTTCAGAATTACCTCAACAAAAATAACGTTTTAGCATTTTAGCAGTTTTTTAGGGTTTTGATAGCAAATGACCTAAATGGTGCTATTTATATTGTTGGTTTTTTCTTTTAAATTATTTGGGCTCTTTTCAAATTTCTGTTCAGCTTACCATATCATAATTACCTGGTTAACTAATTTCGAAAAGAGCATGTAGGCAAATGCAGGATGTAAGCTGGCCTTGGGAGTCAGGGTAGCGCAGTCTAGCCGGCGCGTCTTACGACACAAGAGATGGAGTGAAAGGCTGAGAGAGTTGAAGAAGCGGCAAAGATGGGCCAGCCGCGAAAGTTGGACAATCGCATCCGCGTCCTGATTGAGAACGGTGTCGCCAGTGGGCATCGCTCCCTCTTCCTCCTGCTCGGCGACCAGGCTCGCGATCAGGTCTTTTCTGGCACTCCACACTTCTCCTCTCAATCTTTCTCACTTCCTCCCTCAGGTGGTCATTCTGCATCACATCCTCACCAAAGCCAGCCTCAAAGCGCGGCCCAATGTTCTTTGGTGTTTCAAGCAGGATCTCGGCTTCAACACCCACCGGAAGAAGCAGATGCGCCAACTGCAGAAGGCTCTTTCTTTCATTATCTTCCACATTTTACAGTTCTACAACAAGGAATAGGGCTGCAGAAGCTGAAGGCGGGTGGAGGGAATGTAGAGGAGGACGACCCATTCGAGCTCTTCATCGCTTCCACCAATATTCGCTACTGCTACTACAAGGAAACGCACAAAATACTCGGAAACACTTACGGCATGTGCATTCTTCAGGTCTCTGATGGGCTCAGATGGCTATGGCTAAATAAAGGAAAGAGAGTTGAATTGAGGATTTCGAAGCATTGACCCCCAATCTACTGGCACGAACGATAGAAACGGTGGAAGGCGGAGGCTGCATCATATTCCTCGTCAAGGGCATGGAGAACCTTCGACAACTCTACTCCCTTTCAATGGCTACTTTTTTTATTCTCTGCCATAAACTATAGAAACGAGACATTTACTTGTATAATATCAAAAAAAAATGAAATTTCAAATCTATATTATTTTCTTATGATTCCTTGTACACTTATAGGATGTGCACAAGCGCTATCGAACAGAATCCCATGGGGATCTGGTGCCTCGCTTCAACGAACGCTTCCTCCTCAGTCTTGCCACCTGTCCTGCAGCTCTGGCTTTGGACTCCAAGCTGAACATCCTTCCCTTCTCCACCGCCGCCTCCGCCATCCAGCCTCTCCCACCCAAGATTCAAGGCCAGCTCAGCGAGGCAGAGAGCGAGCTCAAGGAACTCAAAAACACCATGGCCGAGTCCAAAGGAATCGCTCCACTCCTCAACCAGGTTTTCTCATTCAACTCTCTCTAACCTTTATTGACAAAAGTATTGGCTAGCGAAGAAGTATTTGGAAACAAAGATGGAAAATGATTGCAAGGCGAAAACGCTGGACCAAGGCAAGGCGCTGCTGAAGTTGCTGGATCTGATCACAGACAAGAGCCTTCGTCAAACCGCCAGTCTCACTGCGCCAAGAGGCAGCCATCTTTTCTGTTCTTTCAATTGGCCAATGCCTGCTGTTGACTAGGACGAGGGAAATCGGCGGCCTTGGGCCTGGCCATGGCCGGTGCCGTCGGCTTCGGCTACTCCAACATCTTCATCACCGCCCCCAGCCCTGAGAACCTCCGCACCCTCTTTCAGTTCATCGTCAAGGTTCCTTCTGACCACTGACAGAATGAAACAAAAGAAACGAGGGTAGAGAGAAAGTGAGTTTCAGGGCCTGGACAGTCTGGGCTACGAGGAGCACATGGACTATGACATCGTCCAGTCCACCAACCCGGAGTTCAACAACGCCGTCATTCGAATCAATGTCAAACGCGACCATCGACAGACCATACAGGTACACCTCATTTACTCACTCATGAGAGCAGGAACACGAGGGTGCTGTTTCTAGTACATCTCAGCCACAGACTCGGAGAAGCTGGGCCAGGCGGAGTTGCTGGTGGTGGACGAGGCTGCGGCAATTCCGCTCCCCCTCGTCCGCAAACTCATCGGCCCCTACCTCGTCTTTCTCAGCTCTACCATCAACGGATACGAAGGTCCAGCAATTTTTTGTCTGCTCAAAGTCTAAAAGTGGAACTGTTCAGGTACGGGACGCTCGCTTTCTCTGAAGCTGCTGAACCAGCTTCGTCAGCAGTCCACCTCCCTAGCTGCCAATGCCAAGGCAAAGGAGGACACAAAAGCCCCTGGTTTCGCTTTCTACTAGCATGGGCAAAGTTTGAGAAGAGAGTAAGCTGAAGGGCGCAGTCTGCACGAGCTGGGACTGGAGGAGTCCATTCGATACGCAGCAGCGGACCCAGTGGAGGATTGGCTCAATCGCCTTCTTTGCCTCGACTCTGCTTCGGTTCCAAGGCTCACTTGATTGGCCGAGGTAGAAGGCTATTAGTTTGCTAGGTGAAGAAGGTGGGCAGCGGTTCTCCTGCTCCCAGTCAATGCGAGCTCTACTACATCAATCGAGACACTCTTTTCTCCTTCCACGCTGCCTCCGAGCTCTTCCTCCAGCGACTCATGAGCATCTACGTCTCCGCGCACTACAAAGTAACTTCAAGATCGCAGATTTTAAAGCAAACATGAAATATTGCTCCAGAGCTAAATTTGGAAGTTTATTGAAAGAAAGAAGAGCTTGGAATTTCAGAACTCGCCAAACGATCTGCAAATGCTGAGCGATGCTCCAGCACATCACCTCTTCTGCCTTCTCGGACCGCGCCTCAATCCAAGCGTCCTTCCCGAGATCCTATGCGTCATCCAAGTTCCGCCATTCTTTTCCACCTGCCCTCCTCATGCATGCAGTTGGCGACAGGTGTGCCTGGAGGGGGAGATCAAACGAAGCTCCGTGGAGTCCAACTTCTCGCGTGGGAAGCGGGCTGCCGGTGATATGATTCCCTGGACCGTCGCCCAACAGTTCCAGGCATCCATTTCACACCTCTTTTCTCACTTTAGAAGAATCTTGGCTTCTTCTTGAGGACAAAGACTTTCCGAGCCTCTGCGGAGCTCGCATAGTCCGCATTGCCACCCACCCCGACTACCAGCGCATGGGCTACGGTTCTTTAGTTCCCCTACACTTCATTCTCAATCATTTTCCCTGAACATTGGAGGGAAGCGAGCGATGGAGCTGCTGGACGCCTACTACGCCGGCAACATCGCTATCAGTGTGCTGGAGGAGGAGGAGAACGGCGTCAAGCGCCCTCGACTGGAAGTATCACCACCTCATTCTAGCCACAACTCCATTCCTAGGCCAACCGATACTAGGACGACGAAGACGAGGAGGAGGAAGAAAAGAAGCGGCGGCCAAAGCCTAGGAAAAACCTACCCCCGCTGCTGCTGGCTCTCACCGAGCGACGGGCAGAGCAGCTGCACTGGTGCCCCATCCATTTTGCTCAACTGAAAAATGAAGGAGTGAAGTTGGGAGTAGGCTGGGAGTAAGCTACGGACTGACGGGGGAACTGCTCCGGTTCTGGAAGCGACTGGGGCTGGCGACGGTGTACCTGCGGCAGACGGCCAACGACCTGACCGGGGAGCATTCCGCCATCATGCTCAAGGCCCTGGGCGAGGCTGGGGCCTGGCTGCCCGCCTACTGGCAGGACTTCCGCCGCCGTCTGCTACGTCTGCTCGGCATTGCATTCCGCCACTTTCCCACCGACCTTGCTCTCAGCCTTCTCCAGAAGCCTTCCAGTTTCAGCGGTTCTTCTTATTTTATTGCTCTGCCTACGTTTTTGTAAGATGTGAAGTTTTTCAGATGCGGCCGGTGGAGAAATGAGCCGGGAGGAGCTGGGCTATTGTCTGAGTGGTGGGGACATGCGTCGACTGGAGCTGTACGCGGGTTCGTTGGTGGACTACCATCTGGTCTGCGACCTCCTTCCGCCCGTCGCTCGACTCATCTTCCAAGATCGACTGCCCCTCAAGCTCAGTCCCGCTCAGTCTGCCATCCTTCTGGGTGCGATTTTATTTCCCTTGCTTTTGTTTTCTGCTAAGCATATCGCAAATTCTCCAATTAGACCTGCCGATTCAGATGTATTTTAAAAACCCAGTTTACCCAGAGGCTGTTCGCTAAAGTTTCGCTAAAGTAAGAAGGATAAGAATACCAGCTATTCAGTGATTACTGTTCAATGCATCTAATAGAAACAAAGACTTGATCATTCCGTGTGTTTTAAATGATGGAATGAATTAAGGTATGGGACTGCAAGGAAAGACGGTGGAAGTCCTGTCGTCGGAACTCGACGTTCCAGTCAATCAGCTCCTCGCACTTTTCAACAAAGCTATCAAGAAGATAGTTAACCACATCAACAGCATCTGTGAAAAAGTTCAATTTGTCATTATTGCTTGAGACTATTGTGTTAACATAATTGGTGCAATTCGAGGACATCGAGAAGCGCGAAGGTCTCGACGAACTCAGCAAGACCGAAGTTCAAGTGCAACCTGCCAAAATATCACTTCAGGTATTCCGCATTCATCATACCCGTAAACATCGTGTAAATCGCAATATGCCTCCCATAATTTCATCCCTCAAGTGCCATATTTCAATACCCCGTTTGGGTTCGGTTTCTAAAATTTCAGATCGTCATTCAAAACCCAATGATCAAAATTTTTCAAAACTTTATCCCCATTTTTTGGCAATGGTCAGACTTGTGCTGCAAAACCAATCATGTCTTGTTTGCCAATATTTTTGCATCAAAGTTGCAAAATGGTCGAATGGTTGAATTCCTAAAATCACTGTGCTTGTTTACACAACATGTCATTAATTTAGTCCAATTTACTAATGATAACCAAAATATGGCATATGTTAAAAGAAAATATGAGGGAGGCATCTCTGAGATAATCCCAGGAATCGTATTGCGTTTTACGGGTAAAGCACCTAAAATTGAAGGAAGAGAAGAATCGAAAAAAGTTGAGAATGTACAGGAGGAGCTGAGGATGGCGGGTAAGGAGATGGAGGCGGAGCAGACGGCGGCTCGCAAGCGACTCTTGCTGGAGGAGAACCTGGCCGAGTACCGAATCAAGGCCGCCGAGGACGAGTGGGACACTGCCCTCTCCAAGGCCAACCCCAAAGGCATTCTTTCCCTCAAACGGTTATCCCATCCTTTTGCCTTCACCATTTCATGATTTTGTCTTTCTAGTGAAGCAGCGAAGAAAACACTGGCTCAGGCCTCTATGGAAACATCGGAACTGGCAGATCCCAATGATCTACTCAGTCGCAAAAAGAAAAAGGCCAAGAAACACAAGTGATCCTGCTATGTTTCATTCTTTCATGATGCAGTTCAACGTTACTTCGGCAAATATTTTGTTCGGATTTCTAATAGTTAAGATTCATATCGTTTCTTCAACACAAAATTGGATAAATAAATCACTTGAAGAACTTCAATGAAGTTGAAGCCTGTTTGGATGGCAAGGTGAGGCTCTTCTAGCTTGCTTGCACTGTCTCTGCTTAGGCTACGGTACGACTGGTGTGTTCCCGGGAAACGCCGTATCTCCCCTCCCTCCTCAGCCACACACCTTCCAGAAGCCTCCTTCCGCTTTCGTCCTCGCAGTGATCAGGAGAGAATGGTGAAGGCCGTGTGCGTGATCAAAGGGGAGGACGGGGTCGGGGGAGTGATCCACTTCGAACAGGTAGTGTAGGTGGGCGGAGTGTTGGGTGGGGTGATGAGGGAAGTGTGCTGGGGGTCTTGAGGAGGCTGCGGGCCAGCCGACCAAGATCAGCGGAAGCATCGGGGGTCTGGGCGAGGGCAAGCACGGTTTCCACGTTCATCAGTTCGGCGACACCACCAACGGCTGCATCTCCGCCGGACCGCACTTCAACCCCTTCGGCAAGACGCACGCGGGACCAGCGGACGCAGAGCGACACGTCGGAGATCTCGTCTCCTTCAATCCCTACTCTGCTGGCTGGGAGGAGGAGAAGAGGGTGTTTGAAGGGGAATGTGGTGGCGGGGTCGGACGGGAAGGCGGCGGTGAGCATGGAGGACGGGCTCGTGTCGCTGCTGGGCGACAACTCCGTCGTCGGCCGCACCATGGTCGTGCACGCCAAGGAGGATGACCTCGGTTGCTTCCTTCCTCCTGCCCCGCCTACTCCTCCTTCCTGCCCCTGAGACTAGAGCGGGAGATTTGTAGGGCGAGGAACGGGTGAGCTGGCGGCGGAGTCCAAGAAGACAGGGAATGCGGGGGCGCGAGTTGGCTGCGGCGTCATCGGGTGGACCCAGTAAATTGGCCCTTCCTTCCCACCCTCCTTCTCCAACCCTCCCTCACTAACCCACCTCTCCGTTCTGCCGCGCACCTGTCTGTCCCGTCTTGAGGCATGAGACGAGGCCCAGGCTCTGAGACCACCTGCCCGTCTGTTCGCCCTTAGCTTACCTAGATTCTTTCAAGTCGTTAACTTTTCAATTTCCAGTGATAACAGAACCCGGTTATAATCAGTTACTATTGCTCAGACATAGATTTGGGTTTGTGGGGAATATCAAATCACGCTGCAAAAAGAGGCTAAGTTTAAGAGAGCTTTATTGAGAAGGTCAACAAGCATTTCAAAAACGTAGGAAAGTGTATATCGATGGATTTTCGGATAATTCAATATTAACTCAATTCTTTCGCAAATTGAAACTCAATAGAAGTTAGCTTGGAACAAAATTATGATTTGCAACAAAAAATGATGGGCAAACTATTTCAGGCAAGAGGTCAAGACTGTGGAATCCAAGTCCTGTGCTATCATGTAGTTTGGTGGATGATTTGGTGATGAATTTAGCGTGTATTGTGAAGAACAGAAAAAGGCGCAGACAAAAACTGAACAACATAAAGCAAGCAAATCGACCTTTGCAAAAATACGTTCCTGAAATTGAAAACAAACGCTTATAAAACGCGTAAAATTTCTCATGTCCATACATGCACACAATATAATTCAGAGGCAGTTTAGTAGTATAATTCGCATAACTTTCCAGAGCGGCATATGAAGAGATGGAGGTGGTACGAAAGAAGAGTGGTGAGGTGAGGAGGACGGAGACAAGCGGGACACAAGCGAGCGAAGTGTACGAGGTAGAGGCTATTCTTGCCCGTCAGGGAAGTGGCAGCAACCTCAAGTACCTCATCAAATGGAGCCAATATCCTCCGTTTCTTCCTTTCTACCTCCACATGATTCAAAATGCCTGGCCAAATGTCAGGGAGCAAAGCAGCTGGGAGCCGATGCAAAATCTCTCTTCCTGCAGTGAGCTCATTCAGAATTTCAACGCTGCCAATCCTTTCAAAGTTCCACCTCCCTCCATACCTCTACATTTCCTTTCACTCAAGGTTTGTTGAGAAACGCGGGAGACCGAGGAAGACGCAGAATCCGCCAAAGGCGAAGCGACCGTGTTTCAGCGAGGAGACAGCCCAAGGACCCAGAACGGGAGGCGGAAATGAGCGGAGAGGGAGTGACGCTGACAGAGGACGAACGCTGGGCTGCGAGTTCTCCAGCCCCGACTTCCTCGCTTCTCAGCCAGCTCTGGCGAGCATCGAGGCTTGCGCCAAAGACGCCACCAACGGGGCGCTCTACCTCTACGTCCTCTGGTGAGCCTGCCTCCTCCTCTTCCATCCTCCATCCTGATTGACAGGGAGGGCAAATCGGAGACTGAGCTGGTGGCCGTGGACTACGTCAGTTCCCGCTGGCCTCACCAGCTCATCGCCTTCTACCAGCGCATTCTTCAACTTCTACTCACGCCCTTCTGAACACTCACTAGGCCTTATTTTTCCATTGCCTATCTAGCCTTTTTCTCTGCTGATCTCTTTACCAACATCTCCCCTTTGATTCCCCTTCAAGGCTTAGAGCTGTTTCATCGAGGCAATCAGAATAAAGCAGCAATTCATGAATTTGCGCGTAGAAGCAGCATGGTGGTCCGGAAAACATTGGAAACTGCGCAAATCTTAGCAGGCACCCTCGCACAAAGCCAACCTTTGCTCCATTGACGGCATTCATTGGGGAAGAGAGAAGAGGGCATAAGCAAAGAAGAGAATGCAAAGCGGCTTTTTCAACCCCGAAGGTCGCGTGTCGCATCGTCCAGTGCGCCTCGACGATGCTCCTCCTCAACGACAGCGATCCGCACCCAGTCCCTCCGCCCTCTACACGTTCCAATCCTTCCCCACCTACTCCCACTCCTATAACTCAATCTTTGCAGACATCTCACTCCACAGCAGCTCAGCCATCCTCTTATCGCCGACATACTCGCCAATCCCGACAAGATTTCCAAGGTTCTCTACTCTTTCCGTAGGCAGCTAACAGATTTAGGCAATGACAGCAAGGAAATGGATGACGAAATAAAGACGACTGATGAAATTGAGCATCCCTAAGAAGATGAAACATTGAAAGAGCTACCGTGAGGTGAATGCGCTGTCTACGGACAAGCTGAAGGAAACGCTTCTCCTCATTCAGCTCAATCCTGCGTTAGCCTTTTTAGCCCTGAGGCTTTGAAGAGGAGATTTGTTTGCAGCGGCTCTCGTCAACGAATGCAGAAGCGTCTCAAGCATTTCCTCAAGGTACAGCGCACCCAGGCCCTCAATCGCCGCCCATCCATCAAAGTTATATCCCCCCTAACCTTCCCATAACACGAGCCTGATTATCCGTTCCAGAGCACGCCAGACAAGTGGTATGACTACCTTGTGATCATGGACTTCGAGTGCACCTGCGAAGATGAGGTCTACGACTACTTTCACGTAGAATTTATTGCTTGCTCACCTCCTTCCCTCCTTCATTCGCCATTCTCCATTTGCCAGGAAATCATCGAGTTCCCCGCCGTCCTTCTGCGAACGTCCGATCAGACCATCGTGAGCTTTGGATGAAGTAAAGAGGCGAGGTGAGGATGATGAGGGTTGATTTGAGGTGGACGAGTTCCACGCCTACGTGCGTCCCCGTACTCAACACACTCTTTCGCATTCTTACCAAAAGGCAGCTTCTCTCTCTAGGCCTGCACCCCGTCCTCACTCCATTCTGCACCCGTCTCACCGGCGTCTCTCAGGCTCTTCTTTTCCTCTCTTTTCTCTTTCGCTGGCCCTCAGACATAGAGGAGTTGTTGAGGAGGATGTGAACAAAGGCCTGCCGTTCCTGGACACCCTGGAGCTCTTCATCCGCTGGCTCGCCGACCACGGCTGTGGAGTGGACAAAACTTTCGCCTACGTCACTGACGGGTACCCACTCCTCCAACCTCCCCTCCTACTGGCAAACATTGTGGAAGACCTCTTGAGGCCATGGGACTTGGCCAAGTTCTTCCAGATGACCTGTCTCGCCAACGGCATCGACTCACCGCCGCACGACTTTCGCCACTGGGTCAACCTACGTCGCGCCTTCTCTTCCCTCTACTACCAGAATGGACAGATGAAGGCACCCTCACCATCTCTATCTTCCTTCATCTACACTGAGAAACAGGGCGGGCAGGGCAACGAGCAGCGCTCAAGCCGGCCCCGGGACTGGAAGAACCTGGAAGGGATGCTGGAAGCTTTGGGCCTTCAGTTCCAGGGCCGCCCTCACTCCGGCATCGACGACAGTCGCAACCTCGCACGCATCGTTCAAAAGATGCTCAAGGCCTCTCTTCCCTTCTCACTTCTCTTCTAGTCTCCCTCCAAGCGGGTGATGTAGGATGGTCTGGAGCTGCGCGTGAACGAGCGTCTCATGCGACAGGACCTGGCGCTGGCCAAGATGGACAAGCGCGCCGCCGAGGCTCACGGCAATCGTAAAGCTCAGGTTACTCCCTCCACCTCCTCCCCTGCCCCTCCACCTCCTCCCCTCCACCTCCTCTACTCAGTCCTCTGCGCAGTCCTCTACTCTTGTAGATGGCGGCGGCTGGGATGAGTGCGAAGGATTTCGCTGAGTCGGAGCGGCAGCGAGACGAGGAGCGGGAGAAGCGGGTGGCAGGGATGTCGGAGGAGGACAAGGACCGGTACTCCTCCTCTCTCTTCTTCCCTAGTCCTCCCCAGTGGTTGGCTCGGCTCCTGCAGACAGATCTGGCGTGACACGCTGCCGTACAAGAATATCCCGGTGTCGCGCGGGGAGTTCCTGCTGGACCTGTACCTGGAGTGCGAGAGCTGCGACTCCAGCCCCGAGTCTGATGACGAGCCAGACTCCAAGTCTTCCTCAACCCCAACTACTCTCTAGTATTCTTGCCTCTTTTGTGTCCTAGCTGTTGTCCTATTTAGCTGTTCTTTTCCTCTGTGA